>JAKTZS010000029.1:0-116014 GCA_030562575.1 Wickerhamiella parazyma
TTATCGCTCTGGCGTTTTGACCCTGGCTGCTCGATATTGTAGTGTTTGGCAATTGCCTCCATTAATCCCACAGTGTGTTGAATGAGTCTAACCACCGGTAGGGACATCAACTCCTTGTCCTCTGCTTTCAGGGCCTTCTTGTCTAGCGCCTTGAATTCTCCAAAGAATAACAACCATCTTGCGCGCTCCGTGGTGGTTTGAGTACCGTCCGCGCTGAAAAATGCCTCGTCTTGTTGCTCTGGGTGGAGGCACATCACCATCCTGTACCGACTGTCCACCGTCTCGGCCAATGCACTCTTACTGGTGCAAGTCCTGAACCTGACCTCGCTGAGTCGTGTCGTCAGGGCCTCGTCTATCCCCTCCTCGAATAGGGCGGCCTCCGTCTGTCGCAGAAAGTCGTCGAAACACTTCTCGCGAAAATGGGCGCTTGGTAGAAACTCCCCCTGGCTCGCCAGGCCTTCGGCAATGGTGTTGACCGTATGATTCTTCTCCAACTTGGGCATAATTTGGTTGAGTTGGTCCGACTTATTGACGTGCGAACGTGCGAACTCTATCTTAGTCTTGCGCTTCCAATCCATGTAGCCATCGATCTTGACCACTAGGGGTAGCTCTGGGAGGTCGCTGAGTTGCACCTTGGCCCGCGACTCTTTCTCCTTGAACACGACGCGCTGCTCGTGACCTGGGTTCGTGCTCACTTGGACACTTGTTTCCGCTGGCGCGTTAAGCCAGTTGTCCACGAACTCCGCATACTGGGGGTGCTGGGGCTCTCTCGCACACGGGTGGTCTCGGTAGAACTTGTACTCCTCGAACAGGAGCTGGGCAGTGTCCTTGGCATAAATGCTCTCTCGTAGCTTTGCTGCGCGCTCGGCGCCTGCCAAATACTTGTCGTGCATGGCCTCACTGAGGCGTCCTAAGTTGACGACTAGCTGCTCCTTCAGCTGTAGCACGGCAGCACTCATTCCCTTCTTCTGAGCCGCATTTAAATCTTTCTTTTGGGCGTCTAGCTCGTCGCTTGCACTGTGGGCTCACTGAGCACCTCGGGCCCGGAGTTGAGGTGTTGAAAGTGGTGTGCGAACTGCATGATATTGCCTGAACTGCACTATTTGCGCGGGCTTGCCGCACGCACTTTGCATGTGACGAGCAACTTTACGGGCTACTGTACTTGCATCAGCGAGGACCAAATAGCAGTGGTGCCGCCTCTGACTTCTGTTTTGGCCGTGCGCACTTATTTCTCACACCCAGCGGCGCGTATATGCCTTGTTGCACTCTGGTAACCAGGGTGATCTAATCGGTACTCTCGCGACGATGACGACGGTCGCATGGTAGGCAAATCTAATTCGCCTGGTCAGGACCATGAGCTGCCATCACCAACTCACCGTAATGCTACCCACCCCTGCATTGGCCATTGTTATCGAGTACATTGAAGGCACGCGCATGGGCGAGTTTATCAAGCTAGCGCAAGTCAATCGAGCGTGGCGACAGTTTTTCTTGAGCGATTATGCCTGGAGGAGGTTTGATGTTCACAAGATAGAGGGCGAGCACAATATCTACACCTACAGAGGGTATAGCTTGGAAGGGATCGCTGCTCACTATTTCAACTGGCTTGTGAGTAGGCCAGCGGCTCATCGCGCATGGCACATGCCATTTTCCAAGCTTGGTTACGAAAATTTCGAAAGCGCGACGGAGCTGTACGATCAGCTTAATGGGATTGGGCGAGTGTCAGAGTTCTTTGATATGAAGGCCGGGTTAATGCAAAGAGCACTCTTTCACTTGAAGAAATTCGACAAAAGGGTATGGGACTGCTGGGTTCTGCACCCACTACCTGAACGACGTGACTGGAATATTCCGCTCGAGTATTTGAAACCCTTGTTTCTAAACAAAGCGCTTTATGTCAAAGTCGCATGCCGCGTAGAGCTATGCATCGTCGTCTTTCTTAGCAAACGGAACCATCCCTATCTAAAGGACCGCGAGGTGAATATGGAGCTGCTTTTAAGAGGTCAGCGGAAATTGTGCCCCGATAATTTTTTGCGGGACGAGGGATTCATGCTAGAAGCCATGAGCAGAAGTTTGAAAAGTGCAGAAGGTGACTGGAAGTATATACCAGGGCTCACACCAGACCTTTTGGATAAGCTGTATGAACAAAGTCCTGACATGGCGTTGGGGTTTATTTCTCAGGACTATCGCAGAATGAAGCATTTCAGCGTGAAGCTGCAACATTCCGAGGAGTTTATGCTACAATGTGTGCGATACAACCCAGACTGTCTTTTATTTGCTGGCAAGCTGCGAAATGATGTCGCGCTATTGCGCGCGGCGATTGAATCTCATCCACGTGCTCTCCAGTATGCTGAAAATTTGCGCGATAGTGATGAGATTGTCTCACAAGCGGTAGCTCTAGACCCTCAAGCCCTGAAATGGGCGTCGAAACGACTCAGAGATTGCACCAAGCTGGTAAATTCTTGTGTCGATAGGGATCCAGGTGTCTTGAAATACGCGACTCTAAGAGTCCAAGGATATTTGAGACTACGAAAACTGCTCAATAGGTGCTAGAAATTGGATTCGGGTACCGTGCAGCCACATGTTAGTCTGCATTTAGCGGTGAGCATCACACAAGTCTGTCCACTGCTTGAATCGACATTGCCGATAACTTCAAACATAAAATAAACTGATTTTACTTCTAAATCTCAGTGTCGTACTCTTGGTGCTACGATTATACGATCTGGGCGCTGTTTTGGGCGACCAGTGTTGGAGTTTCCTCTTGCGTGGTGGACGCACCAGCCATAAATTGCGCTGGTGCCCTCCAAAGAGCCACCAATGTCTCAAGCTCAAGAGGAACTCGTTGATCTGCTCTCCGTTTACCTATCCGAAAATTCTATGGGGTTCATCATCCCCTGTCTGCCCGAGGTCTTAGCGCTTGTGCCCGACACCCACCGACAGGCGCTACTTGACACCTGCGTGCACCCGGACGATGCAGGTATGGCATTCATTGGCCAGCTGTTGATTAATGGCATCGCTTTCCTGCCTGTGCGTCCCCCCCCAACCGACAACGACGATGGCGCAACAACCCTCGATGCCGAGCCCAACGAGGGCTATGTCCGAGTACTGCGTGTTGCCTCGCGCATCTGGTTCAATGCAAGCCCTCGGCGGTTTTTACCTGCGATTCTGTGCCTGTTCCTGAGTACGAGGGTCGTAAATTTCGCGGCGATCGGCGAGTTGCGGCGGGCATTCGAGTACCACAGTGCGCTGGATGGAAGCATCCAGGCAGTGCTTAGCGCAGAGGTCGCGCGCCATGTTTTAGACAATATGGAGGACGAGACTCCAGTGTATTCCCCACACTGGTATGCCAGGTTTACGAACCGTCTCACTAGGCGCTAGCGCGGTATAGGGAGACCGCTCAAAAAATCACAATCTAGTCTTTCATTAAATTATATACATTATTATTTCCAAGTTTACCTCTACGGACTCATATACCTCGAGTTACTCGTTTGTGTGAGCTTGGGCTAACTTGAGCTCTCAAAACTGCCACAGCCAAAGCTACTGCCTTTTATTATTATACAGTGAGCGATTTGTTAGTATTTGTTTTGCGAAAGGGGCCCTCACAAATGTATACAGCTTTTGTGGGTTCGAGCAAATCTTCTGGGTCCACACTTGGGAATGTATAGTAGACTATAAATGCTGTCTTGATAACTCAAAGCGACAGCTTAGAACATAGTCCAGGGTGCAGGAAGACCCTCATCTCAGCAGATAAAACAGAGTCCCAGCTTTGGCTCTCGAATTTTAGCCTAGTGGTATGGACTGCGCAACTAGCGGCTTTTAATACGCAACCACTTCTCATCAAGACGTCTGGCAAGTGTTTTGTTTGATGCAGCGCCTCAGTTATGATGTCCTCAAAGCGTAGTGCTGGTTCAAGAAGACAAATTATGGCTAGGTGAACTCCACTTTTAAACTGGCTCTGTAAGGAGTTATACCTCTGCTCTGTAAGGGGCTGTACCTCTGACGCTATGGAGGATGTCTGGCCAGAGTATTCTCCCAGGTGGTGCGCATCCTTAAACTGGCTCGCCAGAAGACATTTTCCGAGGGAACCAAGCGAAAATTATGGATTCTCTTTGATTTTGATGAAATTTTCTTTTCAATTGCACTTGAAACTCCTAGATATGCGGGGTTTGAATCCATTGTGATAGGGCATAGCCACGCTCTCGTGCACCGAAAATGACCTGCATTTGATCCCTGAAGATGCTAGCACATGGGACCTCTGACACGAGCCACTGTATAAATAGCGTGAACATTGTGCTGTTTGACCTTCTACCGCACTTGTGTGAAAACATAGGAATTCAGGTGAGCCGAGCAATTTCAACCGAAAACACAGTACACTGCGCTCAAACTAAACTCTTGATGTGAAATCAAGCACGAGGCTCGGACCTCGGCCGGACTCGGCCTCGAGGCGGTACTTAAGGAGCGCTCGTAATCGACTTGCAGCAACATGGCCATCACTTTGTACACCTTGGAAAGATCTCGCAGCGATCGCATTGTGTGGATCTTGAAGCTCCTGAAGCTGGAATACACCGAAGAGCACTACGGCCGCGTGCCCGCAACGCAGCTTGCGGACCCCGCCCTCAAGAAGATCCACCCAAGTGGAAAGTCACCCTTGCTCAAGGATGGCGATCTCGTTATTGCCGAGAGCGGGTTGATCATTGAGTATCTGATTGAAAAATATGGCAAGGGTACCGAGTTTGAGCCCAAGAACGAGCAGGAGGCGCTGCACATTCGCTGGGGTATCATGTCTGCCGAGTCCAACATCATGATTGCTCTCATGCAGCTGTACATCAACAGCATGGCAAGGCAAAAGATGCCATGGGGCGTATCGTTTTTGGTTGGTAAGGTGCTGGACCAGATCGAGGCCGGGTACGCTCGCAAGGAGATCATCAACTGCCTCGACAACCTGCAGGAGGTGGTGCGCTCCAATGGCGGCTACTTTAGCAACGGGCACATCAGCGGCGCCGACATCATGTACAACTTCACCATCATGATGCTCTCGCTGGGCACCATCGTGCCCAACTTTAAGGTCCAGTACAAGGACTTGTACGAGTACCACCTGAGGGTGCAGAAGCGCATTGACGAGGCGCCGGCGCCCAAGGTGACCTTCCACGACCACCGCAACAAGCTGTAGCTATTAACTAGATAAGAATTCTATGCAAAGGACGAGCGGTCGACACTGGTCGCCAGCAGGCTAACAATGTTGTCCTCGAGCCTGCCGAGCGCGGTGGTCTCGAGGTGCTTTTTGGGGTCCTGCTTGCCCACGTAGCGCGTCTTGAGCTCGTCGGCGCTGAGGTCCTTCTCCTCCTTGACACGGGCGGTGTAGTTATCCGCCAGCTTAACCAGCTGCTCAACCGCCTGCGAGTTGCACTTTTTCTGGGTATCAAAGTCTTGGATAGCCAGGCCGGCGGCCCAGTCGTCTTTGTGCACATTCTCGAGCATCTTTTCCTCGTACTTTGTCTTTTTGTAGTCGATGTTGATGGAGTAGTAGTGGCGGTTCAGGCCGTGGATGAGCGCCTGGATGCTGGGCTTGTTGAGGTGGCCAAGGTTGCTGGTGGTCTGCCTGGGCTCTTGGCCCATCATCAGCATTGCCTGCGGGATGATGCGGAACGCGTCAATCACTACCTTTCCCTTGACACTCTGGATGGGGTCCACAACGACGGCAACCGCCCGGGGATTGAGCCGCTCAAATGAGTGCTGTGTGTTGACGTCGACGTTGGACAGCCAGCAGCCAAAGCCAGGGTGCGAGTGGTACCAGCCCACTACCATCTGGTCGCGGCCCGTCTGCCGCAGCATCTCCATCATGCGGGTCTGAAAGACCTCGTCAACGGCCTCGACGCTCACGCCGGTACCGCTCTGGGGCATGGCAAACACGTCCATGACATGCACAGTGTAATCGTCGACAAACTCGCCGAGCATGAGGCCCATCACCTCCATGGGCACGCCGGCGCGGCCGTGCTTGAGCATCTTGAGCAGCGCCAGCGAAGAGATGTAGATGGTCTCGCTGTTGTCGACGACGGGCATGTCCGCGCCGAGGCCTCTTCCGCGCTGTCCGAGCAATTGGTTCACGTCCATATTGATGACAGTGCTGAGGGCACACTTACGCACGCATTGTGCTCGGGAGCGCCCCCTCCCCCCGGGGACATTATGACTAACAACACCCCGATCAGCCACCCCTCGCATTTCTCTCAAAACTCACCAATCGAAGCTTACCTATTATGCTCTCTACGGTATGGCGCCAGGCACGCGCACGCTCGCCCTTGTTGCGGACCGTGCGCACACTGCACGCCCAGCAGATCCCTGATTTTGCTAGCCCGATCGGAAAACCACGGGACGCAGAGTTTGGCCGCACCACAATCACCGAGGACTTTGAAATCACAAAGGACAAGACCCCCGGCGAGAACAAGATCCGCCACTTTACAATCAATTTCGGCCCCCAGCACCCGGCCGCCCACGGTGTCCTGCGTCTCATTCTCGAGCTTAATGGCGAGGAAATCATCCGCGCAGACCCCCACATTGGTTTGCTTCACAGAGGCACCGAGAAGCTGTGCGAGTACAAAACCTACAACCAGGCGCTGCCCTACTTTGACCGCCTCGACTATTGTTCGATGATGGTCAACGAGCAGGTGTTTTCTCTGGCCACCGAGAAACTGTTAAATATTGAGGTGCCTCTGCGTGGCAAGTACATCCGCACCATGTTTGGCGAGATCACCCGCTGCAAGAACCACCTCATGTCTGTTCTCTCCGGTGCCATGGACGTCGGTGCCCTCACCCCCTTTTTGTGGGGTTTCGAGGAGCGTGAAAAGCTGATGGAGTTTTACGAGCGCGCCTCGGGTGCTCGTATGCACGCGGCCTACGTCCGCCCCGGCGGTGTCTCCCAGGACATCCCCGAGGGTCTCTTGGACGACATTTACATGTGGGCGACCCAGTTTGGCGACCGCCTCGACGAGATCGAGGAGATGTTGACCGACAACCGTATCTGGAAGTTCCGTACCATTGGCTGCGGTGTGGTTGGCGCCGAGGAGGCCCTCAACTACAGCATGAGCGGCCCCATGCTGCGCGGGTCCGGTATCCCCTGGGATATCCGCAAGAGCGCCCCCTACGACGCTTACGACCTGGTCGACTTTGACGTGCCCGTGGGTACCAACGGCGATGTCTACGACCGCTACCTCGTGCGTATGGCCGAGTTCCGCCAATCCCTGCGCATCATTGAGCAGTGCATCACAGATATGCCCAGCGGCCCCTACAAGGTCGAGGACTGGAAGATCACGCCGCCCCCGCGCAGCGCCATGAAGGAGGATATGGAGTCGCTGATCCACCACTTTTTGTACTACACAAAGGGCGTCAGCGTGCCCCCCGGAGAGACCTACACCGCCGTCGAGGCCCCCAAGGGTGAGATGGGCGTGTATGTTGTTTCCGACGGCACCGAGCGCCCCTACCGCGTGCGCATTAGGGCCCCCGGCTTTGCACACTTGGCCGCTATGGACCAGGTTGTGCGCAACCACTTTTTGCCGGACGTTTGCGCCATCATTGGTTCGATGGACCTTGTGTTTGGTGAAGTTGATCGCTAGCATATATATAATTACAAAAAATCCCCCCCTTTTTTTCATTTGCGCTGCTCTAGCCTGGCGATAACGTCCTCCAGCGCGGCGTTCTCCCTTGTGAGCTCCTGGATGCGGTTGAGGATGTCCTCGCTAATGGCCCTGGTCTGTTGGCCGTTGAGGTTTTTTGGCAGCTGGTAATATACCAGCGCTGCGGCCAATGCCTCGATGCGCAGCTCCAACGTGAACGTGTCCATGTGCGGGGCGGTTACTCGGCGCGCGCGCGTATTTATACCGCTGACCCACAATTATGTGCTGGGGCACATATGCGGGCTGTGCGGCGGCTGCACCAAGGGGAGCAGGGAATAATAATTATAATGTCAATGCTATGCTAGTGGTTCAAGAGATCATTCAGGTATTCGCTGGGGGGCCTCTGGCGGCGGCGGGCCTGCTGTCTAGGGGGGTTGGCCGTCCCGCTCACGGGGCCGTGGGGCGCCGAGCCACCCTCGCCTGCAAGAGGCGCCAAGGTGGGCGCGCTCAGTCCAGCAGGCACGGGCGACGCGGACTCGGACGGCTCCAGGCTCTGCGAGGCGCTCGACTGCGCCGCGTTGCCATGCGACTGATAGTACCCACTGGGCAGGTACGTTGTGGCGCTGGCGCTAGAGACCATGGGCCCGGTGCTACCAAACTTCATTGCGTTTCGCGTAGGAGAAAAGAACATGCTGGGCTGGCCGTCGAATGTTCCCGGTATACTGAGATCGTAGTCGGCCTCCACCTTTTGCAGCCGCGCGCCGCTCGAGAGCTCCTGGTAGCGCTCCTGGGTGAGCTTTGTGGCCCTGCGAGCTGCGAAATTGGCCCAGACTCTCCAGAACAGAACCATAACCAGCGCGCCAAGGATGATGGATCCGCATGCTATAAATAGAGTACCCTCTGGCAGCTTGGGCTGCTCAATGAATGGGCTGCCGGAATTGTCGGGCACGCCAACCGTGAATGATGCAGAGATTGTGCTAGTGCTGGTAGCGCTGGTTGATGTTGAGCTTGCGCTTGAGGTGATGGTTGAGCTTGAGGATGAGCTTGAGGATGAGCTTGAGGAGCTTGAGGAGCTAGAGGAGCTAGAGGAGCTCGAGTCAGAGCTCGAAGTGGAGCTAGAAGAACTGGAATCCGAACTGGAGGTGGAGGAGCTAGAGTCCGAGCTGGAGCTGGAGTCAGAATTCGAAGTGGAGCTCGAAGTGGAGCTAGAATCAGAGCTAGACTCGGAACTCGAGCTGGAGCTCTCGCTGGAGCTCGCGCTGGTGCTGGAACTCGTGTCCTGCGCAAGCCCCACACCAAACAAAACAAGCAGCTCTGGGCTCATTGAGGCTTATGTCACGCTAGCTCGTTTATATATATATATATCAGTCGTTCTTTGGGCTCTTGTCGGGCTGGTCGCCGCTAATCTCGTCGTCTTCCTTGGCTTCCTGGAGCTTTTTGGGCTGCGAGTCGGTCTGGGACTTGTCATTGACGTCGACGCCCTCGGAGTCAACAGACGTATCGGAGGCCTTTGTGACGACTTCTGCAATCACATGGGAGGCGATCTTCGCCACGACCTCGGGGCTTTTCTTGATATCTTCCCCGCTGATTGTTGCTTTGACTGTTTGCTCATTGCCGTCGGCGTCGGGGACATTGGCCTCGATAGTTTTGGACTCTTTTTGGGGCTCAGAGTCTTTGGACTCGTTGGATTCGTTGGGCTTGAAATCTTCAGACTCATTCTCTTCAGGCTTGGACTCCTCAGGCTTGGACTCGGCCTCATCCTCCTCTGGGTCGCTCCCCTCAGAATTGCTCTCCCCCAAAGCCTCCTTGACCGCAGCAAGAGTATCCTCCGGACTGGCCCCAGGCTTGACAGAGTGCTCCGCAAACGTGCACTTGCCATCCTTAAACACCCAGTGGCTGCGGACCACGCCGCCCTTTGCGGTCTTCTTGGCGCCCAGCGGCTCGAGCAGTTCAAAGTTCGGGTCGCTTAGCAGCGAGAACCCCAGATTGAGCTTGTTTTTAAACGTGGTTTGCGCCTTGAGCGAATCGGCACTGATGCCAAACACGGTGGCCCCGAGCTTTTCAAACTCCTCGTACAGCTCGCCAAACTTTCTCGTTTGCGTGGTGCACCCCGGCGTGCTGGCCTTGGGGTACGAAAATAGAGCAAGCACACCCTTAATCTCGGCAATTGCGTGCTTCTCCCCGTCTTGATCCTCAAGTGTCACGTTGGGGACAGAGTCGCCAATGGCAATGTCCTTGGGCTCAGTCTTTTGCCTCTTGGCAGCACTCTCGCTTCCGCTCGATCTTCTAGTCACCATTCCGATTTTTCTAAAGTTTCGATCTTTTGAGTTGAGGCTGCCTATATAGTGCAGTATTAACTAATCTATGCAGGTCTTATGCACCTACGTACTGTTCTCATTGATTGAAATTTTCACCGGCAAGAACTTGTTTGGCAGCGACACGCGGGGGAACTTCGAGGAAAGACGCGCAATCATCTCGTCCGCATCCATGTAGTGCGTGAAACTGCGTTTGGGCACACAGCTTATGCAGTGCTTGCTATCGAGCTGCACGTCGAGCGGGCTGAGCGCATTACAGCCCGGCGAGATGGTGATGCGCAATTGATACTTTGTCTCGCCATTGGCCTTGCACTTGTACAGCTCAAACGTGATCTGCGCCAGGTAGTCGAGCTCGGGCAGCTGGTTGCGAGAGATCTTGACCGGCAAGTTTGAGCCAAAGAGGGTCCCCAGCAGCGTGTACATATGAGACTCTTTGGTGAAGTAGAACGAGGAGCGGCCCTTCTCGCTCTTGAGGTTGTACTCGAGATCGTCAATGATTTTTTGCAATAGAGGCATCGAGGTCAACAGTCCAATGTCCAGCTTTTGGTCGTTGGTGATGCCGTACTCTTGAGGGCAAATGTAGTCAAATAGAATCTTGGACAAGAGGTACAGCTCTCTCAGGTTGGCGTACTCCTTGCGGTCAAACAGCGACATGGGCGCCTTGGCGAACTTGAATTTGCCGCTGTACTCGGCCTCGTTGGGCATCACGCTGGGCATTGAGGTGTCACTCACAAGGGGCGGAACTGCATCAGGGTCGCTAGGCATCTCAAACACGTGCTCCAGGAAGCTGCGGTTGTGCAGCGCGTCGTACTTGATTGTGTCGTAGAGCTCGGAGATCTTGGAAGGGTCCACTTTGCCCACAGATGTAAACTCCACAAACAGCTTCTCCCAGCGCTCCTTGAACAGCAGTGCATCCTCATTGCAGCACCAGTGCTCTTGAAAGCTCTCGACATTGTCATAGTCAAAGTGCCACTGCATAATGAGGCGGTGGTGCTTCATGAGCTCTACCACTCTGCTCAAAACGACAAATGGCTGGGGCACCTTTTCAGGCCACGTGAATTGCGGGGGCGGGCTAAGGCCCTTGCGCAGCATCAGCTTGAGATGTTTCTTCACCTCGTCCATCTCGGTCTTGGCGGCATTCGAGTCGTCCAACAAGGTCTCTGTGACCTGAATCTGGTCGTCGGGCAACTCGGACTGGAGAAGGGCAGACGCAAACTGGGACGCAGTGTAGCGAACGCGGCGCTCGCTGCTAGAGAAAAAGCGCACATCGTCAAGCGCCTTGGGGTTGAGCAGCAACGTGTCCTTGCGCCACTGCTCGCCAAGGTCCTGCGACTGGTACTTGGAGGAGTGCGTCGGCTCACCGCCCCACTTGATGATGAGCTGCACCTTTTCGAGGGGCTGGTCGTGCTGCTTGTCTTTGAAGACCGGCTTGATTTGGACCTTTGTTCCAGGTAGCTCGAGCTTCTTCTCAAGCGCGGTCTTGAGCTGGGTCAACTTTGCCGGGTCCTCCGCATTGGTCTCCAAGGCGACCTTGGTGATCTCCAGCACCCTGCGCAAATGGACCTTGTCGCGAATAATCACCTCAACACGGTGGCCCTGCAATAGGTCGGTGAAGAGGTGGCTCTTGAACGAGTACTTGAACTTTTGCTTTGGGGTGCGATCGGCGTGACGAATCGTGGTGATTTGAGCCTTGAGTGTCCACTTTTGCTCCCCCTCGTCGGGCTTTTGCTCGGCCACGGCCTTGACTCCGAGGCGCTTGACCCTGTCTGCACGGGCGCCCAAAAACATGTTGCGCAGGATCCGGGCACAGTCGTCATAGTACTTTGTATTGTCCTTGACAAACGAGAAGCCATTGACATCAATCACATAGGACTTGTCGCCCACCCTCAGCAGGTCAAAGCCACAGATTGCCTGCTCAAAGGCTGAGGATACGGCCGCAGCCATACGGCATTCCTCATCACTCAGCTCGGTGATAAATCGCAGCTCTTTGCCATACGTGTTGCGACGCACAATCCCGTCCACGACGGGCGACTTGCGAGTCTCGGCGTGGCAGTAGTCGGTGCCCACGGTGTATGCCTTGACATCCTCGAAATTATCGGTATCGAGGAACTTTTCATAGATAAATGAGCCATCAGTACGGGGACTTACCAGCTCGGGGTCAAACTCGCTGGATTTGTTGCCGACTTTGCGGAAAAGGCGACGACCACCACCGCCACTCTTTTCATTGTAGTAAACATAGACATTGTGGTCCTCACCATCAACCGGCTTCTCCACAAATGGCTTCTCAATGGTGCGACCGTCTTCAAGCTGGAGAGTGTCGTAGTTGAGCATGCGAAACTTGAGCTCTGGCTCCTCCTTGACCTCGACACCGTGGGCGAGGAGCTTCTCCTGGGTTTCCTTTTCGACTTTGGGGCCACCATCACGACTAATCACAAGACGCTCGGGCGTTGGTACGCCAGAGGCTGCCAAAAGGCGCAAAACAAGGCGACGGTCCCAGAGCACCTTTTGGAGCTCCAGGTCGTTCATCAAAAATGGCTTGCGCAGCTTGACATACTCAATTGCCTTTTGAAGAGGGAACCCCTTTGAGAAAAAACTCATTAGAAAGTCGCACCGAGGCCAGCTCTCCACGGGCTCATCGAGGATAACCTTATCGCCAAACATGACGAGCTCAAACTCGCCAGTGCTCATCAGATTGCTGAGAATGGCCTGGCAGGGCTTGGAGCGGGCCTTCTGCTCCATTGCGCACACGCCAATGACGCCAATATGGCTCGAGGGCGAGCCTGGCCGGGTGGTATCGGTGGATTCCATGTCAGCACGTGGGGTGGGGAGCGGCGCTTGAGAGTATAAATATATAAATGTTTTATGTACATAAGGGGGAAATTTTAGGCGTACCAGTCGGGGCGGCTGACGCTCCACATTTCATTAAAGAAATACTCGGGATGCAGCAGCTGGCGCTGCGGGCTGAAGCGCGTAGCCAGAAACAGCGAGTCCAGAATCTGGTCGCTCACCCCCACTCCACGACCAAAGGCCATGCCAGCGAGGGTCACTCGCCCTCCAAATTGCTTTGCCAGCTCTTGGTGCACAGACTGCGACAGCGCAGAGTGACCCACGCGATACTGGGGGATGCTGTTTGTTTGCAGGCTGGCACGGCACTTTATCAGGGACCGGTCAACAGGCCCCAGCAGGCGCTCGAGGCCGCTTAAGGCACGCTCAATAGCCTCTTCTTTGGTCATGTCTTGCCACAAATCACCTCCTAGCATTACCGTGAGGTTGGGTGTAGCTTTGGGCAGCTCGCCGCCCAGCACCGGCTTGCTGGCGTTTCTCACGCTAGAGTCAAAGATGATGCCAAGAATGCCCTCGGGGTTATTGGGGTCTTCAGCCTTGGGCACGAGCACGCCAAACCAGTCCTTGCAAATGTCTTGCGAGGTGCTCACATTCACCACTGCCAGTGAGCTGGAGTGGACTTGGGATATGGCATCCTTGAGGGTCTTGTCTTCAAACATATCCGGCGATATCGTGTTTAAAGAGATCATATCTGTCTCCACACGGCCTTGGGGGGTCGAGAATGACACCTTTTCGCCATTCTTTTGTAGATCGCTCACGGGGCTGTTTAAATGTATTTTGACGTTGCGGTTCTTGGTAAGATCCTCAGCCAGCAGCTTGGGCAGGCTCTGAATGCCATCCTTGAAGCCAAAGAGCGAGTAATCGCCAGGGTTGAACCCGATGTTGATCGCGTCGTTTGCCTGGCGCTCTGGAACAATAAGAGATTGAGCCAGCATAGGCACTGTCTTGCGCGTGTACGCATCCAGATAGCTCAAGGACCCAGTCAATGCACCACTGAGGATACCCTGTTGCTCAGTGCGCTCGAGATAAAACATGCGTTTGAATCGAGCCACCGAGCGCGCGCTCAAAACATTAGAGTCGGCAGCATAAATGCCCCTCATGAGCGCTGAGATGATGCGGTTGTTAAAATCGGGCGAGAACCGGCGCGAGACAAAGTCCCCGACACTTTCATCATGCACCTTTGGGTCGCGAGCCTTGGCCCAGGTTTCGCGCAGCAGTGGCCACTTGAGCCCCAAGAGCAGTGCCGACGACAGGAACTTGAAGGTACCACCCATCGATACCGGGAGCTGGACTAGCTTGTTGTCATACACAAGACCTTTTGTATTGGTGGGCGAGGACTTGGGCACGCCTGTGAGGTGGTCGAGCCGGTCGATTTGATTGAGCATGTGCACCAGCACAGCAGTACCAGGATGAGACGGCAGCAAAGTTCTGGGCCCTGATTCCCAGATGGCACCGTCTTGGCCTGTTGTCGTTTCCATCCATCCCCCGACGCGGTCTTGCTTGTCGTAGAGGTGTATCTTGAGGTCGGGCCTGGCTCTATTGAGGATCCATGCAAGGCTAAGACCAGAGATACCAGCGCCTACAATGGAAATAGACTGGTTGTGGCCGAGTTGCTCGATCCCCAGGTACTCTGCCTCCTGGTCTGGCGAGATCTCGTTCCAGTCGGTGACTCGGGGAGCCTCCAAGGCGATCTTTTTGATGGGCGTTTTGTGAATTTTTTTATTTGCAATAGCCAGTTTGAGCAAATGGGCAAGTTGTGAAATTTCCATGGTGTTGCGCACGCTTTTGGCCCTCGTTTTCACCAGATCGGGATCCACCTGCGACCTCAGCTGGTACGGACCGTCCGTGGGGGGTTTCTCGAGCCTCAAAAGCTGGGCCCACGTGTTGTGATTGAGCCTTTCTTTGGGAATATAGCGGCCTCCCAGAAACCCACCGGCCGGCTTGACCAGTTTGGCGACATGCGTCTTGCCAATATCTTTCATGACAAACGAGAGATCAGGTGAAGCAAAGTATTACCCACAAAAAGGAAAGTCTATAGTCTATAAATTTTTAAAACATGCCCTGAATAGTGCCCTGCTCGTCGACTTCAATGTTCATGTAGCCGGGCAGCGTGGGAAGGCCGGGGATCGTTTGGATCTCTGCGGCGAGGGCATATAAATAACCGGCGCCAACGCTCACCTTGATATCGCGAATGGGCATCACAAATCCAGAGGGGACACCGCGCAGCTTGGGGTCGTGGCTAAGCGAGTACTGGGTCTTGGCAATGCACACGGGGAGATCGCCAAAGCCCTGCTTCTTGTACTCTGCGATCTTCTTTTGTGCAATCTCGGAGAACTCGACGCTGGCGGCACCGTACATCTTTTGCGCGATCGCCCCGATCTTGTCCTCGATCGAGGCCTCGAGAGGGTACAGGAACTCAATGTTTTGGTCGGCGGTAGCGGCAGCGGCCTCGACGGCCTTTGCCAGGCCGGTGGCACCACGGCCTCCCTGCTCCCAGTGCTTGGAAACCACAGCGTCGGCGGCACCGGCCTCTAGGGCAGCCTGCTTGATGATGGCGTGCTCCTTGCTGGTGTCGTACTTGAAGTGGTTGATGGCCACCACCACGGGGCGGCCAAACTGCTTGGCATTGGCGATTTGCTTTTGCAGGTTGGCAGCACCCTCGCGCACAAGGTCGAGGTTCTCCTCGGTGTACTCAGCGGGCAACGGGGCGCCGGGCTTGACCTCGGGGCCGCCGCCATGCAGCTTGAGGGCACGCACAGTGGCCACAATCACAACAACGTCGGGCACGAGGCCAGAGCTGCGGCACTTGATGTCAAAGAAGCGCTCGCCGCCCATTGTAAAGTCAAAGCCGGCCTCGGTGATCACATAGCCGGGCTCGCTCTTGAGGTTGTCGGTACCGGCGAGCTTGAGCGCGATCTTGTCTGCGAGCACACTCGAGGCACCGATGGAGATGTTGGCAAAGGGCCCGGCGTGCACGAGCACGGGCGTACCCTCGAGCGACTGCATCAGGTTGGGCTGCAGGGCGTCCTTCATCAGAGCGCACATGGCGCCGGCGCAGCCGATATCCTCGGCGGTAATGGGCTCGCCGGCCTTGCTCGAGGCGACGACGATCTTGCCCAGACGCTCGCGCATCTCGTTCAGGTTGTTGCTGAGCGCCAGAATGGCCATCACCTCGGAGGCAACACTGATATCAAAACCGGTCTCACGGCTGAGACCCTTCTCGGTCTTGCCCTGGCCAACGGTGATGCTGCGCAGGTGGCGGTCGTTGCAGTCAACAACGCGCTTCCAGGTAATTGTCTCAAAGTCAAAGTCGAGGCGGACCAGCTTGTTGACTTGCTCATCGGTCAAGTCATTGAGCGGGACATCGGGGAGACCCATCTTGGCCCAGCGCTTCTTCATGACCGCATTGAGCTTGCCGCCCGGAAGCAGGCGCTTCAAGAGGCCCTTGTCGGTTTGGGTCTGCTCGTGGAAAATGCGCGTGTCGATGGCGGCCGCCAGCAGGTTGTTTGCGGCAGAAACAGCGTGGATATCGCCGGTGATGTGCAGGTTGAACTCGTCCATAGGAATGACCTGCGCGTAGCCACCACCAGCGGCACCGCCCTTGATTCCAAAGGTGGGGCCCATGGAGGGCTGGCGCAAATTAGCAATGGACAGCTTGCCGAGGTGGCCAAACGCCTGGGTCAGCCCCATGGTGGTGGTGGACTTGCCCTCGCCGAGAGGGGTGGGGGTGATTCCGGCAACCAGAATGTATTTACCATTTTTGCGGTGCTTGAGGGTGTCGAGCAGGCTGAGGCTGACCTTGCCCTTGTAGCGTCCGTAGGGCTCAAAGTCGTTCTCGGTCAGGTCGAGCTCTTTGGCGACCTGGGTGATGTTTTTCGGGGTGACGGAGCGGCTGATCTCAATGTCGCTGGGCACGGGGTGCTCGGGCTCGACCGGCAGCACGTTCACGTGCACCTCGGCGCGGTTCTCATAGGCGAGCTTGGCAGCGCGCACAACGTTCTTCATGAGCATGGCCACGGTCATGGGGCCCACGCCGCCGGGCACAGGGGTCATGGGGCCGGCGACATCAAAGCACGCGGGGTCCACGTCGCCAACGAGGCGCTGGCCGCTCTTTTTGGAGGCGTCGGGGATGGCGTTGATGCCGACGTCAATCACCAGCGCACCAGGCTTGATCCAGTCGGGCTTGATGAAGAGCGGCTTGCCCACGGCGGCCACGACAATGTCGGCGGTGCGCACGATGCTGGCGAGGTCCACCGTCTCGCGGTGGCACTGGGTCACGGTGGCGTCCATGTTGCGTAGCAGATAGGTGGTGGGGTTGCCGACAATGTCGCTGCGGCCAATCACCACGGCATGCTTGCCCTTGGTCTCGATCCCCGACTCCTTGATCAGCTCGGTGATTCCATAGGGGGTGCAGGGGATAAAGTGCGGATTGCCGCCACGCTTGGCGAGCTCGCCAATGTTGTGGGTGTGGAAGCCGTCGACGTCCTTGGCGGCGGTGATAGCCTCAATGACCTCCTTTTCATTAATCGAGCGGGGGAGGGGCATCTGCACGAGAATGCCGTGCACCTTGGAGTCCTTGTTGAGGCGCTCAACCTCGTTGAGGAGAACGCTCTGGGAGGTGTTCTCGGGCAGCTTGATGATATTGCAGTCGATTCCTGCGCGCTCGGCCGCGCGCAGCTTGGCGCCGACGTACGCGGTGCTGTCTGGGCGGTCGCCGAGCTGGATGATGCTCAGCGAGGGCATGAACGATGCGATCTTGGACGAGCGGAAATCAACCACGTCCTGCTGGACCTGCGTTCTGATCTTTTGAGCGAGGGCTTTTCCGTCCAAGACGTGGTAGTAGCGCCGCAACGCGGTGCGAAATCGGAGCATCTTTCAAGAAAGGGTCGAGCTGGAAAAAAACTCTGACTAAGTCCATGCTGTTCCATCATCAGCCGGCCTTGGCGCCCCTGGCGCCCCGGGGCAAGCGGCCGCGGTTTGTCGAGAAGCAGGCGGAAAGGGCCACTATTGAGTTCAATGCCCAGCTGCCCAAGGGATCGATCGCTGAGCTCGTGCAAAACAGGGCCAGGGACCTGCTCAACTCTGCGCCCTCGCTTGAGGACGAGCTGCCAGGCAATTTGAGGCGCGTGTCGTCATTCTGCTTCGCCACGCGCGACTCGCTTGTGATTGCGCCTGGCGGCAAGCAGCCCAAGCGCTGCAGCTACTACTGCGATGGGGTCGAGATTGGGGGGTAGGACCCACCCCCCCCCTTTGCACTTATGTCAACGCCGGGCCAGCACATCACGCCCAATGTCTGGTGCCTCTACGAGCTGTTTTCGTGGGACCCGCGCCAGTTGTACAGCGACGTGTACAATATTTTGGAAGTGGTGATGTCCAAGATCCTGTCCGGGGTGGAGAACTATATGCTGCAGGCAGACCTCAAGCTGCATCGCCGATATCACGCGGAATTCAAGCGCGGGATCGTCCAGTTTAGGGAATTCCTCAACAAACGCGTGGACCAGGCGTTTTCAGAGTTTGAATACGCCACAAACCGCGACGTCTTGGACGTGCCGCGCGAGCTCATCGACAAGGGCTGGCTTCGTACGGCGGCCCAGATAAATGTCGATTTTACCAAGCCCAAGGAGGCGGTGGACTTGATGCGTCGAGTGCTCGATGCCGAGAAGGAACTCAACGGCCGGCTGCGCGAGCTGCGGGAGATGGAGCTCCAATTGCAGGAACTCGTCGCCAAACGCGACTACCACAAGAAAATAGTCGCAGAAATGCCGCAGTTGAACAAGCACGTGCTTGAGAGTCTCGAGGCGCTCGACCAAAAGAGCCTGGAGGTCCCTGCCGTCAAGCGGGCTCGCACCGAGCTCCAAGAGAGCAATGACTGGATCGAGGCGAATTACGTTGCTCCGGAACTGACCGAGCGTACACCCGCTTCCTCCCTAAGGTAGTAGCTGACCCCTCCCCTCCCAACAGACTTCCCCGCATGCCTTACACAAAGCAAGGGATCTACTACGAGGTCCAGGGATCTGGCCCCGCGCTGGTGTTTAGCCACGGATTGCTCATGAACCGGACCATGTTTGACCAGCAGGTTGCGCATTTCAAGTCTTCATACACGTGCATCGCCTGGGATGAGCGCTGCCACGGCAAGACTGCCCAGGACAACTTTGAGCCGTTTAGTTACTATGACTCTGCGGCGGACCTGATGTCGATCCTGGACGAGCTGAATATCGAGGATGCGGTGCTGATTGGCATGTCGCAGGGCGGGTTCCTCAGCCTGCGCGCGGCGCTCAAGTACCCGGCGCGTGTAAAGGCGTTGGTGCTCATTGACAGCCAGGCCGGGCTCGAGGACCCCACAAAGGCGGCCGGCTACAAGAAAGTTATTGACGACTGCGAGCCGCTGGGCCACCTGCCGAGCGAGGTGTGTGAGGGGTTCGCCGACATCATCATGCACCCGAGCTGGAGCGGAACGGGCGAGTGGGTCGAGTTGTGGACCAGGTACAACCTTAAGCATGTGCAGAACGCCCTGCACACGCTCATGACGCGCGACGACATCAGCCAAGAGATTCGGGCAATCAAGGTCCCGGCGCTGGTGATTCATGGCAGCGAGGATCGCGCGATCCCGCTCGAGCGCGCAGAGGAGATGGCCAAGGCACTCGCCAGCTCGCAGATGTTTGTGATCGAGGGCGAGCGCCACGCCCCCAACATGAGCTCGCCCGGCGAGGTCAACGCCCGGATGGACGAGTTTCTGGCGCGCGTGAAATAAATATAAATAGAAATTGTTTTTCTAAACGCGATTAAATTAAATTTCCATGTGCATGACCTCCTCGTCCAACCCTGCGACATCCAGCGGCGCTTCCTCCTCGTCCTCAAAGTCGACGTCAAAGAAGTCGTCGTCCGAGCCGACGACCTGCTCGTAGAGCTTGCGGGCCGTGCTGATCACGCCGTCGTACGAGACCTCGGCCATGGTGTGGGGCACCTGGAGCACGTGCGGCTCGAGCTGCTGGGCGGCCTCGACGCGCGAGGCGCACGCGTGGCGGTACGCCAGCTTGACCAGGTACTGCAGCTTGCGCTTGGGCACAAAGTTCTGCATCGACTGGCCCAGCCGCACGCTCGACACGACGGGCGTGCCGTCGGGCTTGAACGCAACGTCCGCCGACGACAGCTCGCCGAGATCAAAGTCTGTGCTCGACTCGCGCAAGATCGTGGCGTCGAGCCGCTCGAGCGCGTCCGACAGGTCCTGCCTCGCCTTGCGCTCGTCTTGCTCCTGGGTACTCAGGTACCATGCACTGTGCCCCGCGGGGACGCTGCCGCTGCCGGGGCCAAACACCACCGTCTGCACCGCCTGCTTGTTGTCCTTGAGCGACCCCGGCGGGAACACCACCACGGCGGCGCTCTCCTTGGCGCCGTACCACTCGCGGCACTCGTTGGAGACGACCGCAACCAGGCGGGTCGTGTAGACCTTGCCGTCCGCATCTTCCGGGGTCGGCGTGCGCTCGTGGAAGGGACTCGGCTGCGTCGGCGACACAAACACCTTCTCCGCGACCTGGATCTTGGAGCCGTCGCTCAGCGTGGCGATCTGCGAGTCGCCGTCAAAGCTCTCGAGCCTCGTGTCGAGCTTGTAGGTGGCCCCCGCGACGGCAGCGCTGCGGCAAAACGCCTGGCTCAGCTCGGAGCCGCTGCCGTAGGTACTGAACAGCACGCTAAAGTAGCCATAAATATCAAGCGACAGCAAGTAGCGCCTGATCCGCTTGAGCGCCTTGACCGCCGACACCTGCAGGCTGTCGCACAGGCCAATCGCAATCACCAGCTCGTTGATTTGCGCGTCTTCGAGCTCAAACTGCTCTTTGAGAAAAGATTCGATCGAGATCTTGCTCAGGTCCTCGGCGCTCTTGGCGTCGATCTGCCACTCCACCACCCACTTGATGAACTTCATTAGCCGGCGCTTGGTTGTCGCACTCATGGTCTGGTCGGTGAAAATCGCCTCCTTGTTGCCGCTCACCTTCTCAAACGAGTCCTTCTCGTAGGTGTGGAACTGGCCAAGCGCCTTGAACTCGAGGTACTTGAACACGCGACTTTTCAGCAGCAGATCGAGCATATCGCTCTTTGCAAACAGCAGGTGCGGGTTGAGGTCAATCAGCATCTTCTTGTCCTTGCGGGGAGCGTAGAGCTGCGCGCCCTCCAGGAAACTCTCGCCCTCGAGGTGCTGCTGCAGCTCCGGGACGCTCAGCGAGGCCCAGGCATCGCCATAAAAGGGATTGGCATCAATGTGCAAGACATTGGTCCCCTGCCACGCGAGCGCTGCCGCCAACACGGACTCTACGAGGCCAGTGCCGCAAATTAGCACGTCGCAGGACTCGGGGACCACTTGCAACGCAGGGCGGTCAACCCCAGCCAATGGGGGAACCACACTGCCACGCCTGTGGGCGTCTCTAGCGCTGTATGAGGACATGGGGAGATGACAGTGGGAAGGTGAGAGATTTTGTAACGAGATGTAATGCGGGGCCGCCCGGCCTGCGGTCTACGAATATTTGCCGCTAAACTATTCCAAAGGAGCGCGCCTGTGAGAAATTGCCCGGCTGGGGCTGCGCGCAAAGGCCGCAGACAATAAAGTGGCCCGTGCAGGCGCGGCCCAAAGGGTGGTCGCGGACCACATTGACGTCATATTTTAGACAGTTTTTAATGGTGCGCCCAAATGCGTCGCCAATACCCGACGATACTGGCTAGCAATTGGCGCCCGCAACCTCAATGCAAAATTTTCACCATGAGGGTGACGCACAGATAACGATCGCTCATGCATAAACGAGCATGCACCTTCCTGTCAAGCCGCTCAGCACGGGAAAAAGATTCTTATCGGCATGTGAAATAAATCGGGTTTCGACGCGTATACACGCTGCCCCCAGCAGCCTCAGCCCCTCCAGATGGGCCGGCCGGGGGATCCAACATCAACACCTCTGCATGCATATGCGGCACGCTATGCCGGCCGTGTTGGTGCCAAGCATAATTGTGGCCTGAATGTGATGTTGTATTGCCCAAAAATTGACAGATAATTATACACTGCGTTATGCCAACAACATCCCAGACTGGGATCGTCACGGCGGTCATTGGCAACATTGCAATTAACGTGGCCCTAAACCTGCAGCGACATGCAAAGCACCGGCTCGTGAGGTTGGCCCTCCATGGCGTTCACGCGCCGGGCCGCGCAGACTACCTCAGGTATCTCGCAACCGTCCTGCTCGTTGCCGGCCAGCTCACAAACCTCGTGGCATATGGTCTCGCACCGGCGTCCATTGTCTCACCGCTTGGAGTGCTTGCGGTTATATCCAATTGCATCATTCCGCCCCTGATGTTTGATGAGACGCCCACAATTCACAATATCACCGGTACCACCATCGCTCTCCCCGGCATTCTGCTGCTGATTGTGTCGGCTCCCCAAGACGATATTGCATTCAGCTGGCCCCTGAGCCAATGGGCTAAGCTGTACTTGGCATGTTTGTGCGTGATTATCAGTGTCTGTTCGCTCATCCGACAAAATGCCACCCGGCCAAAATTACTGCTAAGGGTCGACGCATGCATCACCGCCGCCATGGGGACTTTTTGTGTCTTGAGCATAAAGTGTATTGGTCTTGTTTTGTACAGCCGCGACACAGACAAGGGCGGACTACTCCTGATGCTGGCATTGGTGGTGGTTGTGTCTGGCCTGCTCCAGCTCATGCTCATCTTGAGCGTGTTTGAGCGCTTTCCCGTGTGGCAAGCGGTCCCTCATCTGTTTGCCTTTTTCACCGTCATGTCTGGCCTCGGGTCTGCTATTCTCTTTCGCGAGTTTAGGCACTGTGGGCTCGTGTCCAAACTCGAGTTTGTCGGCGGCTGTTGCCTAGTCGTGGCCGGGGTCTGGGTGAGCGCCAGGCCCCATGAACCCTCAAGCAACATCAAGGTTCAGACCCGTAGCGCCCTCAATGGGCCTAAACGCATGAGCAGACGCAAGCAAAAGCGCTGGTCCAAGCAAAAGCGCGCAGCCAAGCTTGAACTGGAGCGAGAGTTTGTCCAGCTGGATCCCCACGCCCCCCGCAATAAAAAATCCCGCAAGAGATCCCGCTCCGACTCGCGCGCCAACCGCAGCCAGCCCCAGCCCGTGCCGCGTCGCCACCGCCGCCAGTCGTACCCAGAGTTTAGCCACGCGCCCCGACAGTACCGCAACTTTAGCCTGGAGCGTGAAATTATTGTTCACACCAGCCCTGCAGCGAGGTCTGCTAGTCGCGAAGCATTGGTGAGCGTGGACGAGCACACTTTCCTGCTCATGCCCCGTCGCCAGCGCGGCGGCAACTTTGATTCTATTTAGCACAACTAAACTACAGCTTTGAATACTTTGGCTTGTCCTTGCTCATAAACGCCATAGACCCAGTAGCAAAGTCCTCGCCCAGGGCAAACGCATTGAACTCGGCAATCTGATTGAGGCTGTCTTGATGGGTGTGGTCGTAGGCATACTGGATGGACTTTTTGGTTCCGTGCATGGCCACGGGCGACTTTGCCGCCAGGTTGGAGGCATACTCGAGCGCCTTGGTTACAGCCTCGTCTTTGGAGGGGTAGACGTACTGGACAAACCCGTGGCTGTAGGCCTCTTTAGCGCCAAAGTTGCGGCCAGTAAAGCACAGGTCCTTCACCCAGCCCTGGTCGCCCACAATCTTGGGCAGCCGCTGCAGGGTACCGATATCTGCGGCCATGCCAATCTCGATTTCGCGAACGCTAAAGGTGACATCCTCGGAGGAGAAGCGCACGTCCATCGCCGTGAGGATATCAATGGCCAGGCCGATCGAAGGCCCATGGGCAACGCCAATAACAGGCTTGTTGATAAAGTATGGGGCCGAAATGTGTCTCTGGAACTCCTTGATGTGCTCGGTCAAGACGATGCCCTTGCGCGAGGCCTCGAGCTCATTGAGCTCAGCAAAGGTAGAGGCCTCATTGATCACATCCAATCCGGCACAGAATGCCCGGCCCACGCCGCTCACAACAATCACTCTCACCTCGGGGTCGACCGCTGCCTGGTTGATGATTCGGCCATACTCGCGATACGTCGGCCCGTGCATGGCGTTGAGGTTCTTTGGCCGGTTAAACTGCACATGTAGCACAAACTCGCTTGGCTTGTCAACGGTGTGAAACTCCAGTCCGTCGTACATTGGGAGCTTGTGACCTCGGAGAGGGGGGGGTGCTATAAAAATGCGGGGGAGGAGCGGTCGGGCCGAAGCAAGAAAAAACTATCTAGGATGCTATTTATTTGATATTGACGAGCTTGACATCAAAAGTCAGCTCGCTGTTGCCGGGAATGCCGGGAACGCCCTTCTTGCCATAGGCCATGGCGGCAGGGATAACGATGCGGCGCTCACCCTTGACCTTCATGCCGGCCACACCCACGTCCCAGCCCTTGATGACCTCGCCCACACCGAGCTTGAAGGTGAAAGGCTTGCCGCTGGTGTTTTTGTCAAAGATCTTGCCGTTCTTGAGCTTGCCGACGTAGCGCATGCCAATGGTGTCGCCACGCTTGGCGCTGCGGCCCTGGCCAGCGGTCCTGTCCTCGATCACAACGCCGCCGTCGAGCTTCTTGGTGGGGAATTTGCTCTCAGAGGCGCCCTTTTGCTTCTCGAGCTGCTCGCTAAACTCGACCTTCTTCTCGCTCTTGGCCTTCTTGTTGGCCTGGGGCTCCTCCTTGGGCTCGGCCTTGCGCTTGCTCTGCTTGTCGGCGGCCTTATCGGCGGCCTTTTGCTTCTTCTCCTCGGCCTTGATCAGCTTGCGGAGCTCCTCCTCGTCGATCTCCTCCTCGGAGCTCTCATCGCTCATGGCCTTGTCGTCGTCAACGAGCTCGGTGATCTTGCCCTCGATCTCGTCCTCATCGGGGGTAAGGTCGTACTCCTCGCCGTCGAGCTCGTCCTCCTCCTCAGAGCCCTCCTGCTCGTAGTCGTCCTCCTCCTCAGAGTCGCCCTCCTCAGAGTCAGAGTTGTCGTAGGGGTGCTCAACAAGGTTGCCGCTGAGGTGGATGGGGTAGGAGCCGGAAACAACAAACAGCACATCGTCGTGCAGGGTGATCACAATGTCGAGCGGCTGCTGGGGATAGCTCTTGGGGTTGAGGGTGCAGAGAACGGTCTCGGTGGTGGGGACGTCCTCGTCCTCGCGCTCGGGATCCTCCTCGTCCTCGTCGTCGCTCAAGTCAATGGCAGGGCGGACGATACGCAGCACGCTAGGGGTGTTGTCGTCGTCGACGGCATTGGCGCTGTCCACGGCCGCCATGGTGATGCGAATGGAGCAGGGGAAGTCCACCTCGGGGTCGATAGGGGCAATGGGCTCACCAGGGGTGATCTGGAGTCCATACGAAGCAAGGGGAAGTAGTTGTGACATGATGGAAAGTGTAATTTTTCAGATGACAAAAAAATTTATGAACGTGCTCATCGCACTGGCAACGGGCTTCGATACGAATTTTTTTTTTCTATAGAATGCAAACAATTAAATAAAGTAGATGCACTGCAGCAGAGTGCCGCTCAAAGGCCAAAGGCTCTGCCGCTCATTGCTCGACCGTAAGGAGCAACTTCTTTTGCTCGGGATCGAAAATGTTGGCGCCGTTCTTGAGGCCAGCAATGAGCAGGTCCATTGAGGATTGGTTGAAGTCCGCGGCGTTGCGCAGCTGCTCGAGCTCGTCGCCAAATTGCTGTGTGACCAGGTTCAAAAAGTACTGGTTAAAGTCCTGGTCGGGGGCTGGCGCGTTGTGGATGGCGAGACGAGCGTTTGCATACGATTCGTGCTCCTCGTGGTCGCTGTCTGCTTCGTGGTCGCTGGCCGATTCGTGTGCGTCGCTCTGCTCACTCTGCTCGCTGGACGAGCTCGAGCTGTGGCTCTTCATATCGACATTCTCGCTGTCGCTATCGCTCTGGTCGGCGATGCGGGCTCTCTTGCGGCGCCTGCGCTTGTCTTGGACCATTTTGCAGGGGGTGGAAAAAAGTAGTGGCGCAGAGTTGGGCGACGCCACAAAATATATCACTTTGCAAGCGAGACGCGTCTTTTTGGTCACCATGACACTCCAAGAATTTCTAGAGCGGGGCGCCCACGCCGAGAAGCAAAAGCAGTGGGAATACGCCGCCGAGCAGTACGCGAGCGCGTGCGCGGCCTACGCCGAGTCTCACGAGGGTGAGGAGGATCCCGACATTCTGTACCGGTACGGGCAGGCGCTGTTTCAATTTGCGCGCGAGCAGGTCAACATGCTAAATACTGAAAACGCAAACAAGCCCAAGGCTCAACCTGAAAACATTGAGCTTGCTCCGCTGCCCGACATTGGCGGGGATGCGGTCAAAGAGGACAAGGTGGAGGAGAAAGAGGAGGAAGAGGATAAAGAAGAGGAAGAAGAACACAAAGAACCCCTGGAAGACGACGTTGACGACTTTACGGCAGCATGGCAAATTGTGGACCTGTGCCGCGTCCTCTATGGCCGCCAGCTCGAGATCGCCAAAGACAAGCGGCCGCTGCAGCTCAAACTCGCAAACGTCTACCACCTTTTGGGCGAGATTGCAATTGACGACGACATGTACGGGCAGGCCGCCGAGGATTTCACGAGCGCAGTGGCGCTCAAGGAGCAGCTGCTTGAGCCCAACGACCGCCTGCTGAGCGAGGCCCACTACATGTGCGGGCTTGCCCACGAGATGAAGGGCCACACGCTCGACGACAAGCAGAATGCACTCAAGCACATAAAGGCCGCGCTTGAGATTAGCAAAAAGGCCGGCGTCGCCAAGGACGCTCTGCAGGAACTCAAGCAAAAGGTGCACGATCTGGGCAAGGAGATTGAGTCGATGAGCCAGCCCGGGCCGTCCGCGCCCGCCGCCCCCGGGGCGGGCCCCGGTGCTGCCCCCGGTGCCGCCAGCCAGCTCGAGCAGATAATGGCCGCGCGCGGCATGCTTGCCCAGGATATCGGCGGGATGGTCAAGCGCAAAAAGGAAGCGCCCGCCGAGAGCGAGGCCAAAAAGAGCAAAACAGAGTAGCGCTCCGTAATAAATAATTTAAATCTATTCCATTCAGTGGGGGACGGGCACTGGGGCGAACGACATGCGGCTCTTTGAGGACGGCGACGCGAGCGTGTTCATAGCCACGCGGCGCTCGGAGGAGCCTCGCAGATAGTTGATGACCTTGTTTTTGTCGGCGATCGTCTCCTTGAGCTCGGAGATCTCGTCGAGCAGGTCCTGCACCGCGACATCCGGGTGCGTGAGCTGCTTGGCCCTGAGCAGGTCGTGCTGGGACTTTGCCAGCTTGTGGATGAGGTCCGAGATCTGCTCCTGCAGCCGCTCCTGCTCGCGCTTGTCGTCGGTGGCGAGCGGCCGCATGGTGGGGGTGCTCAGCACGCTCTCGAGCGACTCGTCGGCGTTCTCATCCTCGAGGCGCATGTACATGTCGAGCTGGCCCTGCAGGTCGTCTCTGGCCGCCTTGAGCTGCTTGTTTTCGGCACGCAGCGAGGCGATCTCGGCGGCCAGTCGCTCGACCTGCGCCGAGCTCTGCGGGCCGCCGTCGTCGACGTTCTTGTGCGCAGACACGACGATGTTTTTGGCGCGCGCGGCAAAGCGCACCGTACTCAGCGTCTCGGTCTGCGACTTGACCGACGTCTGTACCGTGCACAGCACGCTCACGAGCGCGTTGCCCTGGAGCGACGGCTGCAGCAGGCGGGTGAGCTTGCTGTCGCGGAACGGAATGTGGCCGGCGCCTCCGGTGCTCAGCTTTGAGATCACCGACCCGAGCGTCAACAGCGACTTGTTGATGTAGGCGCCCTCCTTGCGGCGCACCACCTCGTTGACCGCGCGCTCGCTGCCTGCGAGATCGCACAGGTACAGGTACGAGTGGCGGTTGCCGCACTGCACCGAGACCTGGACCACCGCGTGCGAGCGGCTCGAGTGGAGGTTGAACTGTGTCGAGGAGGTGCGCCGCAGCTGGTCGCCCAGCTGGATCTGCTGGTGCAGCTCCCTGGCGTCCGACACCAGGGTCTCGCGCAGCCCCACCACCTTGACGCCTCTGATCGGGTCGTCGCGCAGACCGAGCTCGGCGCTCTGGTCGGTGCTCAGCAGGTCGCACACGCGCTCGTTGTAGATCTCCATGTAGGACACGCGCACGGTGAACGGGCTGGGGTCGGCCTTGAGTAGTGCAAACAATAGGTCAACGCTCTGCGGGATCACGCCGGGGGACTCGCGGGTGCCCTGCATGCTGTAGGTCTTTCCCGAGCCGGTCATTCCATATGCAAAAACGGTGCCGTTGTAGCCCTCGGCAACCTTGTGGATGATTTCCTTGACGCTCGACTCAAAGACGTGCGCGTTGCTCGCGGCGGGCCCGTGGACGCGGTCAAAGGAGAAGCTGCCGGTTTGGGGGTGGCTCATTGACCGCGAGTCCTCGTCGAGCACCCACTGCGAGTCCGCGCTGGCGTCTGGTTTGGCACGCACCGACACGAGGATCGTGCCGCGGAACAAGGACGACGGGCTGCGGAGGGACGACGAGCTGCGAAGGGACGACGAGCTGCGCACGGCGGGGCTACTGTTTGATAACGTGGAGGACGCGCGGCTCACTGGCCGGGAAGGCGTGCTGCGCATCGAGCTCGGTGCGCGGGAGGACATTTGTCTGTGTGTGGGCCGGGTGAAAACGCGCAAAGCTGCAATGCAATGTCTTGATTATATCGCCGCGGGCACGCACACACACCCTTACAGGGGGGGGGGGGGGTCTTAGTCATCACGTGACGCGGCTTAGGTATATAAACAAAACAGTGAACGTGTCCCACCCCAACCTTATCGTCAAAGATGGACAAAATCCGTGAGAAGATGAACCAGCTCAAGGCCGAGGCCGACGCTCACATTGAGAAGCAGGAGGAGGCCGAGAAGAAGATCAAGGAGCTCGCCCACGAGAACCTGCAAAAGGAGCAGGAGGTCGCCAGCCTCACCCACAAGAACGAGCTGCTCGAGGACGAGGTGCAGGAGCTCGAGGCCAAGCTCAAGGAGGCCCGCGGCCAGGCCGAGGAGGGCGCGGCCCACAGCACCGCCAAGGAGACGCTGTCCACCCGCGTTGACAAGCTCGAGGAGGACCTGGAGGCCGCCGAGACCAGGGCCGCCGAAGCCGAGGCCAAGCTCAAGGAGAGCGACGTGCGCGCCGAGCACCTCGAGCGCCGCGTCGCCTCGGTCGAGAAGGAGAAGGAGGACCTTGAGCAGCAGCTCGAGGACCTCCACGTCAAGTACAAGGCCTCGCAAGCCGATCTCGAGCAGATCTCCAAGGAGTTGTCCGAGTTATAGTTATAAATATTTAGATACCTGCGCGCAGCTTTGTTATGCCTCTTTGGGCTCAAAGTCGGTGCCAAACACAACGTCCCACAGCTTTGAGGTGACGCCAAACCCCAGCTCAAAGTTTTTGTAGTGGTGGTCCAGGTGGTGCACCTTGGTGCCCTTCATGATCTGCGGCAGCTGCTTGTGGTGCAGAAAGTAGTGCGTGCAGTCGTAGATGATGTAGCCCATGTAGGCGCCGCTAAACACCTCCTGCGAGATAAAGTAGTCGCGGAACACAAAGTGGCACAGCCTGTACAGCGGGTAGGTGATCACCACCATCAGCGTCGGGGGCATCACCAGGCGCAGGCGGTCCATTGGCAGGTAGTGGTGGACGCCGTGCAGCAAAAAGTGCACCGTAAAGGCAAGCTGGTGGTCGGGCAACCAGTCGTCGAGATGGAAGATCATGCGGTGCAAAAGGTACTCCACGAGCGTCCACAAAAACAGGCCAAACGTGTAGCACACCAAGGCGACCGCCGGGTTCAGGCCGCGCGCACCAGACATTGCAAACAAAAAGTTGCACGGGAGGTGGACCAGGGGAATGACCCACCAGGGCGTCTTGCTTAATGGCTCCAAAAAGTTACCAAAGATGGGCGCGCTGCCCTTGCCATAGTGACGCGGCTTGTGCACCTGCTCGAGGTAGAACTTTTTGGTCCACTTTGCGCACAGCACCTGCATCAGCAGAGGCTTGTTCAAGTCAATGAACTTGTTCTCGCGGTAGTCGCGCGTCGCGTCGGTCGTCTGGCTCAGGAGCGTCTCGCTCGAGTCGCTGGCGGCAGGGTCGTCGCGCACGCCGAGATAAAACTCCTCCAGGACCTCGTACGCGCTCTCAGAGTGCGTGTGGCTCGCCGGGTCGGCCATCACGAGAGAGATGTCTTTGTTTGCGTACTCCTCAATAAGGTCCGCTCCGCCGGGATGGTCCTCGCAAAAGTCGGTCACGTCGTAGACCTGGTCCTTGTTGAGATACACCAGCACACGCTTGTTTGCGCGCAACTCCGCCAGCAATTCTGCACTCAAAGTTGTCGGCATGTCAGGTTGCAAAAAGGGGACCGGAGATCGGTGCTGATAAATTTATATAAAAAATGCATGGCCTGATGCGTGGCGTGGCCCAGAGGCTTATGCCAAAATGGGAATAAGGCCATTCCAGGCCCGTCTATTGGCCAATGTCCGCGGGTTGTTCACGGCCAGGCATTGCCAGTTTTGTCGCCAGTTTGTCACCCAATGGACCCTGCTCGGATCCACCCGATCATTTTCGGAGGAGGCGCGCTCAATGACGTGCAGTATGGAGCCGACAACAATATGGACGCCGAGGGCGCCCTGAGGGCCGCCTTTGCCGCCGGGATCAACGCGTTTGACACCAGTGCGTACTATGGTCGCTCAGAGATCATCATTGGCGAGGCGCTGCGGGCGATCAACAAGCCTCGTGACGAGCTTTTTTACATTTCAAAGGCTGGACGCTGGGAAACAAACACCTTTGACTACTCTGAGGACTCGATTCGCCGGTCGGTGGCACGCTCGCTCGAACGGCTCGGAACCACCCACTTGGACCTGCTGCTGATCCACGACGTCGAGTTTGTGAGCCTTTACGAGCGCCTCAGCGCTCTCAAGACAGCGGCCGCGCTCAAGGCAGAGGGCAAGACAAGGTTCATCGGCTTCTCCGGGCTGCCCCTCGAGGTGTTGGCCCAATTGGCCGAGGTGCACCCGGTAGATATGGTTTTGAGCTACTGCAACCTGACCATCCAGTGCGGCAAGCTTTTGCACTACGAGCAGCGGCTCAAAACCGCAGGCGTAAAGTACATTTTGAACGCCTCGCCCCTGGGCATGTCGCTGTTGCGATCGGGCCAAACACACGACTGGCACCCGGCAGACAAGCAGGTGATCAAAAAGACAGCAGAGATTGCAGCCAATTTGCAAACGGAAAACATTGAGCTCGCAGACATTGCATCGCAGTACGCATTCGCCCATTGGCCTCGAACGGTGATCGGGATGCGCAACCCCGGCGAGGTGGCCAAGTCGCTCGATAATCTCAGGGCAGCATCTAGCCCAGATACTGCACTGTTTGAGCGCATCCAAAAATCCTACGGTCCCCTGCTGGACCTGATCTGGGACTCGCCCTGACAAAACCCTCACATGGACCTGGATCTCAAGCCGCTCGACAGCCTGAACTCGATTCGCAAGCAGTCGAGGTCCCTAGATAATCGTATCCAGAGCATTTTGTACGATGCCCAGTTTGTAGAAACGGTGGCCGCATACTTCAAAAAGCCGCTTGTTGCCAATCGCAGGTGCGGCTCGTGGTACGTCGACCCGGCCACAATGGCAGCCGAGTGCTACTTCAAATCCACAGATGGTCACACGCACCAGTGGTCGTTCAGCCTGCGGCGGCTCAACCTGCACCTGCTGCCGATTGTGGAAAAATTCTCGGGAGCAGTGATTGTAGACTCGACCAGGAGGGGCAAACTGATGCCGGACGCTGCATCCAAGACAATTCCAATCTGGTGCTCGGTGCTCAATTGTGCCAATGGTTTCGACGATAGGCTATGGGTACCTCCTCGTGTAGTCTCCAACAGCGAGCGGGAACAGATCCAAGCCAAGATCAAAGGCTGGGCCGCTGAGCTTGAACAGGTAGCCAAGGATTTCAAGCTCTCGAAACCACTGCGACCCATTTGGTTTACCCATGGTGACGTCTTTCAAGATCAAGCCCCCGAATTTGACGAGTTTCTTCCGGTTATCATCTGCACGGCCTCTTTTCAAGCTCAAGATGGCGAGCAACCCATGCAAAATTTCACATATGTTCAAGGAGCTGCCGACGACCACGAGCTGTGGGCAGGTGCCCTCACGCCAGAACTATTTTGGCAGTACCCAGAACTGCGCAGCGTCAAGAGCGAGCAGGAGCTTGGCCAACTCCTCAAGTCTATCAAACTGCGCGCCAAAACAACCAAAGTGGTCCAAGTCACGCGCCATTTGCAGCTGAGTTCCGAGGGAAACGGAATTGACCTAAGGAGCCTGCCGGCGGGCAAAAAGGGATCGAGACTTTTGAGCAATAGACTGCCTGACATTTGCGCAGACTTTGCGGCACAATTTGCAAAAAGCCCCAGGGTGTTGATTGTGGCCGACCCAAATAGTGATCTCGGGGCGAGCGTGGCCCTGATGCTAGACGCCCTCTACTTTGACCTCGATGGCAACTACAGAGGAAAACGCCAAGACCACTGCCAAAAGGCTGAGGTCAATCAACGACTAGCGGTTATTAGCGCTGCATGTGGAAATGTTCCCTCGCGCACAACCCTGAATATAATAGGATCCTTTTTGCGCGGGAGCTGGGACTAAATAAAGCTGCGAATTTCTTAGCTGGGATATTTAGCTGGAACTAATTGGCATATATACATCGCGACAGTAGTCGAGCCTCGAGCCGCTGACTGACCGACATATGAAGGCCTCTCTTCAAAGGTGCCTAAAGTATCTGCCCGAGAGTCCGCTCTTGGCAGTAGACAGTTGGGGCCTGCGCGTTCCGCTCCACACAGAACTAGAAAATTCAGTGTCGGGGTCACGCGTAGCACAGTACATTTTGACAAACAACTACAAAATGGCCTGGAGAGAAATCGAGCAAGGCATCGACAGGAATCCCATGTACCTATCGCAATTCAAGAGCTCGCTCTGCTCACGATTTCTCGCCGTGCTGCCGGACGGGTCTTTTGATTCAAAGGAGCATTTTCCCAAGGCCTGGAAATTTAGCTTGGCCATGAAGACGGCCGGGCTCGAGTTGACGGCGCTGGATTATTCGAATTTGATCAACCTGATGCTGAAATCTCACCAGTACCACGAGATCCAGCTGCTGTGGGACGAGATTCACCACAAGCACCCCGAGATGCTGGCAAACGTTAATTTGTGGAATGCGTACATCAAGGCCTCGTGCCAGGCGTACCCTCTATTTTGGCCAATCTCGCGTAGCAAGTTAGGTCGCCTCGGCAATGCGAAGGAACCTCCCATGGCGGCCAATGTGGTTGAAGTTTTGCAAAAGATGGAGGTCAATGGAGTGGTCCCCAACGCTCGCACCTACGAGCACGTCTTGCTCTCTTTTGCTCGCCAGCAGCAGCTAGGCTATGTTCAGTCGATTATCGAAAAGGCATGGCTCAGCACTGTTCAGACAGAGGGCTCGCTGCTGTACCCCGCGCATTCGACATTGGCTGCGATCATTGAAGCATATGCATTCAATGGCCAGGTATCGCAGGGGATTGAGCAGATGCTCAAGGTGCAACAACAGTACAATATCCCGCTCGCTGCCAACAAGGCCATTCACATGTGGGTGCGCACGCTACGACACGTCTCGGTCAACTCGGGCAAGAACGGGCTCTACGACAAGGAGCTGTTCAAACAGGTCTGGCAGCTTGCCGAGTCGCATAATGTGCAGCCCAATGCCGGTATGCTGTCGCTGCGTGTAGAGTACTTTACCGCCAAGGGCCAGCTGGACGAGCTCGCGGCAGATATCCCTCTGTTTTTAGAGGCAAAGTGCGATGGCAACCTCAAGGTAGCCAAAAGCGCGCTGACTCGGGTAGTCAAGGGATACACAAACGCAGGCCGCGCGCTCGAGGCCCTGGCGCTGCTCGAAGAGTGGGCCTCCAAGGGCCTGGACCTGAGGCTGCAGCTGCAGCAGTACGTTCGCAGAAGAAGCGGCATGACCGTGGAGCAGCTGCAAATGTACAAAGAAGACGACGATGATGATAACTGGGGGATTTAATGTCTATAAAACTATGTAAATTTTAGAGCTCCTCGTGAACGGCAGACGCTGCGGACGCAGCTGCGGACGCAGCCTTTGCAGCACCTCCCGGCGCAATCATGGTGTAGTCGTTGATATAATTGTAACGCGAAAACACAAGCCAGAGGTAGCGGAACCACTTCATCTGGGACTTGTGCCCAGAAGTCATGGCGGTAAACACCCGAAAGTGGCCTTCGAGACCGTTGATAAAGTACAGCGACTTCCATCCCTGGTTCAAGATGACCTTGACCAAATCCACCGAGCCAAGGTACTTGCGCTCGAGAGGCACAGAGTTGAGCAGCCAGGCGGCTTTGCCGTTCTCGCGAGCATAGTTTTGCACGGCAAGCGACGTTTGCCTGTGGTTGGTGTGGTTGGAGACGCCGCCCTCGTCAAACGTCACAATCACGTCGGGTTGGGATTTCTCTACGGCCTCGCCGATATAGGGCAGAATGTCCTCAACCTTCCACTCGATCTTCATGTCATCGGGCAGTTTGGGGCTATCCACAACAGTTAGGTTGAACGGGTAGATGCCCAGGACGTGCGCGGCATTGAAGAGCTCCTGCGTCCTCTGAGCGCCCAACCCCTCGGCGTCGCCGTTGGAGAGACACAAGAGGTAGATTGAGGCAAAGTTCTCCCTGGCGTAATTGATGGTGGGCCCAAAAAACATGGCCTCGTCGTCAGGGTGAGCCGTGACCAAAAGCAGCCGCTTCCCCGCGACTGGGATGCTTGGCTGTATCTTGTCGCGCTGGACAATGATGAGCACGGCCAGAAAGTGCGCTAGAATCAAAATGTGCTTGAGCGGCTTGAACGGACCAAACATTATGATAAAGAGCCACAATCTCTCAAAGGCGATTCGAGGCGATTACGACGATTATGCAAGGCTTTTGGGGGGTTAGGGTCGGCGCGGTGTGGAACAATAATGCAAATGTGGGTGAAAAAGCACGTTTTGCAGAGGGGGGGGGGGCCACAGGCGGGGGCTTAGCGGGTATGCAAGGGGGTGCTAGGTGTGTCAGCAAGTGGTAATGCGCGGCGGGGGTGTGTAATAATAGCCCCCGGCGCCTAATCGTAGCTTGTTCCACCGCCACTCACCAGCACAGCCGTAGCAGAAACATGGAATTTACGCGTGTTCAGGTGTTTGGGTCCTACTTTGAAGTGACCAGCAGGTACGCCGATCTGACACCGGTGGGAATGGGTGCGTTTGGTCTTGTCTGCAGTGCGCGGGACCAGCTGACGGGCCAGAACGTTGCGGTTAAAAAGATCATGCGCCCCTTCACCACGGCGATTCTCGCCAAGCGCACCTACCGGGAGCTCAAACTGCTAAAGCACCTGCGCCACGAAAACGTTATCACCCTGAGCGACATCTTCATCTCCCCGCTCGAGGATATTTACTTTGTGACCGAGCTGCTGGGCACGGACTTGCATCAATTGTTGACCAGCCGGCCCCTGGAGCAGCGCCACATCAAGTACTTTTTCTACCAGATTATGCGGGCGCTCAAGTACGTGCACTCGGCCAACGTGGTGCACCGCGACCTCAAGCCGGGCAACATTCTCATCAACGAGAACTGCGACCTCAAGATCTGCGACTTTGGCCTGGCGCGCATCCAGGACCCCCAGATGACCGGCTACGTCTCCACGCGTCACTACCGCGCGCCCGAGATCATGCTCAGCTGGCAGCGCTACGACATTGAGGTGGACATTTGGAGCGCCGGCTGCATTCTGGCGGAGATGTACCTGGGCCACCCGCTCTTCCCCGGCCAGGACCACATCCACCAGTTCAGCATCATCACCGAGCTGCTGGGGACCCCGCCAGACAATGTGATCAACACAATCGGGACCGAGAACACGCTGCGGTTTGTGCGCTCGCTGCCGCTGCGCGAGCCCGTCCCCTTTGTCAACAAGTTCCCCAACTGCGAGCCGGACGCAATCAACATCCTCGAGAAGATGCTGGTGTTTGACCCGCGCAACCGCATCACCGCCGCGGAGGCCCTCGAGCACCCCTACCTCGAGGCGTACCACGAGCCTACCGACGAGCCCGTGGCAGAGGAGCCCTTTGACTGGAGCTTCAACGGGGCTGACCTCCCGGTGGACACCTGGAAAATGATGATGTACTCGGAGATTCTCGACTTTCACAACGTCGGCACCGAGGACATTTCTTAGATAGAAGAGAAGAAGCTAATTTTTTTTTACAGGACGAGTCGAGCGCTGCTGCCGCCGTCGTGCGCCCTCGACTCGAGCGGGTGCTTTCGCGAGCTGATGCTCATGCTGTCCATGGTTGAGACCAGCGTCGATGTCTCAAAGACGCTATTTGCCCGCGCCAGAGAGCCCGGCGAGCCCTTGCCCCAGCCCGCGGGGGAGCCCGCGGGCTGGGGCACGGCCTTGAGCTCGTGGCGCTGGGATGCAAAGATGCCGTTGCGGTCAAACACCGTGCGGCTGCGCACGTACGCATCCAGCTGCCAGTAAATCTTGTAGTGCTCCTCCAAGATTGCTTGCCTCTTGTTGTCCAGCTGCGCGATGGCCTGGGCGCCGCGCGCCACCACCCACTCCTTGGTGACCTGCTCCAGCCGCAGCACAATCGAGTCGCGCTTCTCTTGCAGAGACTTGCGGGTCTTTGTGTCCCGCATTGGAGCGTCGTCTTCCTGGCTGGGGGGTATCCAGACGTGCTTGTGCGTGGAGGTGCCGCCTAACTGGGGAGGAAGCTGGGACGAGTCAATCACCGCGAGCATCTCATCCGGCTTGGAAATGAACCGGACCCGCTTTCTCAGATTGGGGTCCAGCCATGTGTAGAGCACCTTGTACATGGCCTGCATGGTCAGGGGCGCTCTGTAGATGAAAAACCGGTGGAGAATCATGGGATAGAACTTGTTGAGCTGGGTTAGAATGAATCGCATGATGCGCAAGTCCATATTCTCTCGCTTGAAACCCTGCATATCGAAAATCACCACAGCGCCATCCACATCGTCCTGGCACATCATATACGTGAGCTCGAGAATGTAGCGCGAGTACTTTTCCATCTCCTCGTAGGACTGGGCAGAGGCAAAGCTGCGCCTCGCGGTCAACAGATTGAGCGGCCGGCCCCGCTTGTCGTGGCCAACGACCGTGCGTTTGCCAACCTCGTGCTGCTGCATCATTCGAGGGCTGGGCTTGTCAAAGACATAGTGTGCCTCGCCCTGCCTCAGCAAAACCTCGGGGTCGAACGCTCCAAAGTACGTTGCCAGCGTCTCGCCAATTGCGCTCATGACTTTTTTGGAGCAGCCCATCTGGCGAATATACCGCAGGACCATCTTGTCGCTGTTATCGCGGTACATCCATCGCCACTTGCGGAGAATCTTGGTCTTGTTTAATCCCCACAGGGGCTTGGCCGCGCACGGAACTAGCGTGTCGACCGACCTGAACCTCTTGTGCAGAGGTGCCTTGACTGGCTGGGAGAGGACATCCGAGCCCTGCCAGTCCTGCGAGTCCTGCGAGGCCTCGGGCGTGTCGCCATCATCAAACTGCGAAATCAGGCTCGCCACCTTGATGGCCTTGGCCTCCTCCAGAGGCATCAACCCCACGACAACGTACATTGACGCGTAAATCAGCTTCATTTGCGCGATTTCGACATCGGACGCAGAGTGGACCCAGTTCATGGCTGGCGTGCAGGGTAGCCACTCTCAGCGCTATATATGTAGTGGGCGGTGCATTCATACATCAACCCACAGGTTTCCCGTTATGTAACCTGCATATTGGGTCGCCAAGAATGCATTAGCTGGCGGTCCCGGAAAAAAAAAAGACTGCTGTGCATTTGAGGCTAAGGCGGCAAAAACAAGGATTTTTTAAAGTTTAAAGGTTTTATGGTGCACGTCTCGGGCACTGCACTAGTGTCTGTGAGGCGCACCTGCTACTATCCAGTCTAAAACATATATCTTTGGCGGTATGCAGCTCATGCAAGGGTCTGTCGCTTACCTGAATAAAGGCCGCGTGCAGCTTGCATCAAGGGCCTTGCAGTGGGGCGCTCCAGACCCAAGTAAAACAGCATAGCGGCTCAGTACTAACCCTCCGAAAACCTCAAACATACCCCAGGTCCATGCGGCGCGTATGCAAGCATCAGGTTTCATGCTATGCACCTTCCCCAAGCGGCGCTATATGCGGTGGCGGGGTGAACGGCCCGTTTGGAACGGCGTTTGAACGGCGTTTGAGGATTGAGGAATCCGTTTGAAATCTTGTTGAGCGGCATTTGAGCGGCCACTTTAAAAAAAAATATTTTAATGTTACAGCTAGATTCTACTCTGCAAATCCACCCTGCTTGGCGAGACTGTAAAACAGCCCGTCCTTTTTATCCATGAGCTCGCGCGGCGTGCCAATCTCGGCAATCTCACCGTAGTTGAGCACCAAAATCCGGTCGCTATCCAGAATCGTGTTGAGGCGGTGGGCGATGGTCAGGACCGTGCGATCCTTGAACTCGGTGCGGATGGTTTCCTGGATCAGCTTGTCGGTCTCGACATCAATCGCAGCGGTGGCCTCGTCCAAAACGAGCACACGGGTGTCTGTGAGCATCGCCCTGGCCAGCGAGATCAGTTGCCGCTGGCCACCACTGATATTGGAGCCGCCCTCGGCGACCTTGGCCTCGAGCTTGCCGCTCATCTTTTCCACGTGCGGCCGAAGGTGGCTCAGGTCCAGCACGCGCCAAATCTCGTCGTCTGTGTGTCTATCAGCAGGGTCCAAGTTGGAGCGAATGGTGCCATCAAACAGCTGCGAGTCCTGAGGGATGATGCTCAGGTTGCTGCGGAGGTCAAACAGTCCAATCTCGCTAGTGTTGACTTGGTCAATTTCAATGTGGCCCTCTGCAGCCTCAATCAGTCTAAACAGCGCCAGAGACAAACTGGACTTGCCGGCACCGGTGCGGCCCACAATGCCCAGCTTCTCGCCTGGGTTGATGGTCAGAGAGATGTTTCTCAGAATGAGGGGCAGCTCGGAGCGATAGCGCGTGCTGAAGTTGTCGAGCTGGATGTGGCCCCGGCCAGGCCATGCAGTGGGGGGCCTGTTCTCGGGGATCACGACGGGGGCCTCGGGCTCGAGGCGGCAGTACTCGAGAACACGCTCCACGCTCACGATATTAGTCTCAATCTCGACCGACATGCGCACGGTCCAGTTGAGCGTCTGTGTGATGTTGAGCGCGTAGCTCAGCGCCAGGCCGATAGAGCCCGCCGAGATGGTGCCGCTTGGGAGCGAGTACACGCTAAACAGAGCAGACACGAAAATCATTGCAGAGCCAAGACACTCGAGACGGACGGCGAGCCAACGGTTGGCGCTGATGCTGGGAAAGTAGGCCATGTTGTTGACATCGACGTAGCTCTGGTTGACAAAATTGAAGCGGTCCGCCTGGCCATACGCGCGCACAGTGGAAGCGCCGTCCAGAGTCTCCTGGAACTGGGCATAAATAGGGCTCTTGGACACGCTCTCGAGACGCTTGAGCTCGCGCGAGGTGGCCAGGTAGAACCGTTGAAAGTAGTAGTAAATGATTCCAATCACAAAAGCGACCGGCAAGAATGCAGGCGTCGAGAGCGAGATGATTAAAACAGTGTACAGGACGCTGATCATTGTGCGGCCCAACTGGTAGAGGGCGCGGGGTAGGGCCTCGTCAATCTTGTACACGTCGTTGGAGAACCGGTTGACGATACGGCCAATAGGCGTAGTCTCAAAGAACGACATGGGCGCGCGCAAAACGCTGTGGAGCACGCGGTCGTGGAAGATCTGGGCGCCACGGATGGCAGCACCAAACAAAAAGAACCCCAGCTGGAAACCGGTCATGACACTGGCAACAACGCCAATCAAGCCGTAAATACCAAGGTAGTAGAACGCTCCATGGGCCTCGGGCTGGTCGGCCCAGTGCTTGAGCCAAACATTGGCGGCGACCTGAATGGCACCGCCAACAGTGAGAACGAGCAGCGACAGAATCATCATGAGCGGGCCGCATACTGCAACGTACTCCTTGTAGACGTTCCAGGAAACCTTGCCCTGCTCGACGTGCTCTTTGCGCACTTCGGCGGGGGGAACGACCTGCCACTCGGCCACACTGGCACGGCGCACACTATTGCGGCGGCTTGCAATGGGGGTAGGCGCCACAGGAGTAGCAGAGACGGAGCTGGCATCGAACGTCTTGATCAGGTTGAACAGAGCAGCGGGTTTCTGGCTAGCAACAATGTCAAAGTACGAGCCCTCCTCCACGATATCGCCATCCTGCATCATGTAAATCTGCTCCGCATGGCGCAACACTGGCAGCGAGTTGGTGGCCAGGAGGATTGCCTTTGAGGCAAGCAGGCCATTGTGGCCCAAGACGTTTTCAATAATGTGCTTGCCAACGTGTTCATCAACGGCGCTCAGGGGGTCATCCAAAAGGTAGACGTCGGCACGGGCGTACACAGCGCGGGCCAACGAGATACGGGCCTTTTGGCCACCAGACAGAGAGATTCCCTTTTCGCCAACAAGAGTGGCGTCGCCATCGGGCAACACATTAAAGTCGTCGAGGAGGGCACAGGCTCTGATGGTATCATTGTAGATGATTTCGTCGTACTTGAGGCCAAATGTGATGTTTTCGCGTACAGTGCCGTTAAACACCCAGGGGCTCTGGTGGACATAGGCCACAGAGCCATGGATCTTGACGCTACCGGGGGCCGATGCATACATTTCACCCAAAATAGCCGAGAGAAGAGAGGTCTTACCCGCGGCGACCTTGCCTACCAAGCATACGAGCGAGCCCTTGTTTACGGTCAAACTGATATTGTTGATAGAATTTGGTTTGGACTTGGACCACGTGAACGAGCCGCCCTGGACCTCAACGGCGGGCTTGCCAATCTCAGACTGGCGGTCTAGGCGCACAACCACATTGCCCTGGAGCTCCTCGCCCTGCAAGAAGGACACAATACGTTCCGCGGCGACATTGGACTCGATCAGGCTGTTCATAAAGACAGGCAGCATTGCCAGGGGGAAATTCAGCAGATTGAAAAGGGCAATCGACGGGAAAATCAGCTGCGAGGATAGGGGTTCATCGTTGATCTTGACATAAAGCACAAACGTGCTAAACGAGACCAAGAACGGGCAAAAGTACCAGAGCGCCATAGAGCAGCAATTGACCTTTATGGCGGCCTTGAGGCCGGCAATCTCGAGATGGGTACGCACATACTGCACTTTGGTGGTGAAGGGGGCTTCCCATGCAAAGAGCTTGACGGATTTGATGTTGGTCAAGAGCTCACTGGTGAGGCGCGTGCGGCTGTCCTTGGCCTCCATGAGCGCCTTTTGAAAGACCTTTTGGCGCTCATTCATGTACCGATTGAGCGGGATACAAATGACCATCACAATCACACCAGCCCACATGGCATTTCCGAGCAGGTTATATAGAGACACCAAACACAGAGTGATCTGGAACGGGCCCGACCACAAAATGTGGCCCATGGGGAAGAGGTCTTGCATGCGGCCGGCGTCAATCGACATGAGGTTGACGGTTGTTCCTGTGGTGCGCTCGGCACGCGCATCGCTAGCCATGTTTAGACTCTTTTGAAAGATTGCATTGGCGAGGGCGGTCTTGACGCGCATACCGGTGCCAAATGCACGGTCAAAGTACTGGTGGAGAAAGGCGGTTTGTAGCAACGCGGTGGCAACCATTGCAATGGAGATATAGTAGCCTCGCGTGAGCTGCGATTCACTGCCATTCTGGTAGTCGGCCACAAAAGCGATGAGCAGGCGCAGCAACTGGGGCTGGACAAAGGCCATCAGGTCCTGGCCGGCTTTGCAAATGTTTCCAAACAGGTAGCGAGCGCCAAACGCAGCCAGAAGAGGCCGGTACAGGCTTGGGTTCTGAGGGGAGCGCTTGAGCTCTCTGCGCCATTGCTTGTCAAAGGCCTCAAAGCACGCATCTGCGCGATCGTCTGAGGCCAGATCTGGCAGGTCGTCACTGGTCAAAAACGTCTGGTACCCCTTGGTCATGAGCGGAGACATCCAGGTGAACGTCAGCCGCGAAAAGATGTTTGCCCGGTCGTAGGGGTTGTTATGGCGCTTGTCAATGACTGCGCTGGACTGGATCAGCTCCAGGCCAAACACCACTGCGGCATTGACCAAGGCAGCGACCGCCAAGGGCTGCTGTGAGCCGAGCCTGGCAAACACGAGCATACCGAGAGAGCACAAACTCAGCAGCCAGTAGAGCAAAAGAGCCGCCGAGGGGATAGGCGAGTATAGGCGCTCTCGAAGAGCCAAAAGAGCGGCTAGGACGAGCGCCACTGCCGCCGAGGCCGTCTGGATCGTGTGCAATGGGTCCGAGAGGTTGAACCGCAACCCCACCTGCACAATCGACAACAAAGCGATCGCGCGGGTTTTATTGCTGGTACTATTGGCGATTTTCGGGCCTTTTAATGCCCAAAGAGTGTACAAAATAGCCACAATGGCAAATATGTCTGCAGTAATGAGCGCCGCCTGCAGAAAGCAGGGCGTAAACTCGAGCCGACTGGTGAATGGACCCCAGCCATGCTTGTTGAGGCAGGGCCAGCTTGCCTTGGCGTTTCCTAGCGGAATCACCGGAAGGTGCTGCACAAACGACCAGTCTGTAAGCATGAATCAGCAACGCCTTACACGCTTGATTTATAGACGATCTAATTGGGGGGGCACGTGAAATTGCGGGTTCACTGATCTTTGGAAGCGATTTTTCCAGCCTTTGAGCGAGTAAACCGGTGTTTCTCTAGCCCCCCTTGCAACACCCCTCGAGCACCTCCACCCTCCCCCTGTGCTCGGCGCGAGATCTTACCAAGCAACTAACACGTATGTCGAGAAAGCGCCAGTACGCTCCACAGCAGTTTGACTACGCCAATAGTGCCCCCGAAGCAGCAGCGCCTCCTGCCACCGAGAGCGGCTCCGTCTTCACCCCTGGCGCGCCGGACCTCGCTTACCAGATGCAAGGGCTCAATGTCGGTGGCCCCGGCCCCGCGGCGGCTGCAGCGCCTGGCTACGGTGCTGGATACCAGAGCCAATACGGCAGCGGCCAGCAAAAGGTGCCCAAGATGCCCCTCAACGAGCTCTACACCATTGACCTGCTCCAGAGCCTGCCCCCGTCGATCTCAGACCTGTCGCTGCCTCCGCCTCCCCTGACCGTTTCGCCCGATGCGTCGTGCTATCAGAGCGAGTACGCCAACGCCGGCCCCGAATTCATCCGCAGCACCCTCAATGTCGCGCCCAACGCCGCGTCTGTGCTGCGCAAGTCCAAGCTGCCTTTTGCGGTGGTTGTGCGCCCCTCGACCGCGTTGCGCTACGAGGACGAGGGCGTCCCCGTGGTGGGAGACTCGGTCATTGCCCGCTGCCGCCGCTGCCGCACCTACATCAACCCGTTTGTCGAGATTAGAGACACAAAGTGGACCTGCAACATCTGCAACCTCAACAACGAGGTGCCCACCTCTTTTGACTGGGACGCCAACGCAAACCTCAGGGCCGACCGCAGCGTTCGCCCCGAGCTCAACTACGGCGTGGTCGACTTTATCGCTCCCCCCGAGTACCTGGTGCGCGCCCCCCAGCCCCCCGCCTATGTGTTTGTGCTGGACGTGAGCGTCAACGCCATCAGCAACGGCCTGCTTGCCACCGCCGCGCGCATCATCCACGAGAACCTCGACCGCCTCCCCAACAAGGACGAGCGCACCCGGGTCGCGTTCATTGGTGTCGACGGCGTGCTCAACTTTTTCCAGATCCCCGAGGACAGCGATGAGGAGAGCGAGCCGTCATTATTGGTTGTTTCCGATCTCGACGATCCGTTCTTGCCCTCTCCCGAGGGTCTGCTGTGCCGCCTGAGCGAGCGCCGCAAGGGCATCGATCACGTCCTTAGCAACATTGGCAAAATGTACAGCTCCAACGTCGCCTCGAGCAATGCGCTGGGCAGCGCCCTCCAGGCCGCCTACAAGCTCGTGTCCAACATTGGCGGAAAGATTGTGTGCATCACCGCCTCGCACCCCAACGTGGGCAAGGCCAAGCTCGAGCAGCGCGAGGACTCCAAGCTCTACGGAACTAGCAAGGAGAAGGACCTGTTCAACACCGCCGACAACTTTTACAAGCAGTTTGCCGTCGACTGCAACAAGAGCCAGGTCTCGGTGGATATGTTTTTGCTGAGCTCTCAGTACCAGGATGTTGCCTCCCTGAGCGCCCTGCCCCGCTTCACTGCGGGCAACACATTCCACTACCCTGGATGGAACGCCAACCGCGACACCGACGTGGAGAAGCTGGCCCACGAGCTTGGTGAGTACATGAGCCAAGAGGTGGCCACCGAGGCGGTCCTCAGAGTGCGCGCGTCCACTGGCGTGCGCAGCAGCAACTACTATGGAAACTTCTTTGTGCGCTCCTCCGACCTCATGTCGTTTAGCTTCTTCCCCCGCGACCAGGCCTACGTGGTGGAGCTGACCATCGACGAGCCCACCACAAAGCCGTACCTCTACGTGCAGGCCGCTCTATTGCACACCACCTGCCACGGTGAGCGCCGCGTCCGCGTTATCAACCTGGCCCTGCCCACCTCGTCAAAGGTCTCTGACGTCTACGCCAGTGCCGACCAGCTCGCCATTACGCAGTACCTCGCCCACAAGGCGGTCGAGACCGCCGTCGGCAGCGGCATCAAGGCCACCCACGAGATGCTCACGCAGCAGCTGCTCAACTTTCTCAAGGCGTTCAAGACCGACGCGCTCAACACAAACTCTGGAAGCGGCGGCCCCCTGCAGCTTTCGGCCAACCTGCGCATGCTGCCCCTGCTCATCACCGCGCTCAAAAAGACCGTTGCATTGCGGGCGTCCACCCGTATTTCGTCCGATCTCAGGCTTGGTTGTATGAACCTCTTGACCACGCTGCCCACCCCACACCTGATCAAGTACCTGTACCCCGACTTTTACGCCTTGCACGACCTTCCCGAGGGTGCCGGTCTCCCCGATGAGTTTGGCGCGATCGTGCTGCCGCCAAAGCTCAACCTGACCGCCGAGCGTCTCGAGCCGCATGGCCTCTACCTCATCGACGACGGCCAAGTTTTGTTCCTGTGGATCTGCCGCGATGCCGTGCCGCAGCTGCTGGGCGATGCCTTTGGCGTCGAGTCCCAAGACGAGCTACCCGCTGGCAAGACTACGCTGCCAGAGGTTGCCACCGAGCTCAACGAGCGCATCCGCAACATTGTCAATGTTTCTCGCAGCAACCGCGACGTCATCTACTGGCCTTATCTCTACGTGCTCAAGGACAACAGCGAGCCGAGCCTCCGGCTGTGGGCCAGTACGTTCCTGGTCGAGGACCGCGCTGAGGGCGAGAACTCTTACCCGCAGTACCTCAATGATCTTCGCAGCAAACTGAGCGCTTAGGTCTATATAAAAAAATCTCTCAATTGTACAATATTTCTTTAAAAATCAGAGCAAACACCGTCAAACCTGTAGAGATTTGCCAAAAAAAAAAAAAAAAAAAAAAGAAGTGCAAAAACTCCGATACGGGGAATCGAACCCCGACTTCGAGGATGAAAACCACGCGTCCTAGCCGTTAGACTATATCGGAAATTATTAAGAAAAAATTTGGCTGGACAGATCCAAACTGACGGAAATGTATAAATTTTGCGCGCTTAGTCAGCATTGCATATGCTGGATTTGCTAAAAATTTAAAAAACCCTTCCACTTTAGAGTACAATTGGTTTTTGCTTGTCTAGAGGCACAGTTTCACTATGGGAATGTTGCATTAAAAAGCCGGTTCAGTCTTTTTTGAGAGATTTAGAACGCCTCATCCGGCGCCAGACACGGCGCGTTATAAATAGAGTAGTTGGTGCGGCATGTGCACCAGCGGTGGCATTAAGCCTGAAAGCGCAAGCCCTGGAGAGCCAGAGGACGGCTACCGCCTTTCAGATGCAAAGAGTCACGTAGATAGACTTAGATACAGGGGGAGATCTAGGTGGTTTGGTTGCTGTCATCAGACCTAAAAGCAAATCATCCTTTCAGAGGCATTTGACAATGAATCACGCAGCTCTATTAACGATCGCTATTGAATAACCCTCAGTTTGGTTGAAAAGGAACTGTGACTAATCACATAAAAGCTCTAAGAAATGATCACTGTTATCAATGGTGGGAAAGCAGAAGGTGCGGATACGTAAATCAGCCCGCTTGCTTATCATCAACTGTTTGAATCAAGTCCTATTGTTTCGCTTTAGTCATAAAAACGATGCATTGTCTGGTCAAGCATATTGGGCAACACCTGGTGGAGGACTAGAGGTAGACGAAACTTTTGAGCAAGCAGCAATCAGGGAGCTCAAAGAGGAAACCGGAATTGACGTTGATCACGTAGGCCATTCGCTGGCAGAGCGTACCTTTGAGATGACCTTACCCTGCGGTGAAGTGGTTATGGCGCATGAGCAATTTTACTTGGTTAAAATTGCCCATACAGATATAAATACCAGCGGATGGAGTTCAAGCGAGAAGTCAGTCATTAATCATTATCAATGGTGGGATCTCAACGAGTTGAGAAGCATTAAGGACATTGTATATCCATCAAATATCCCTGATATTTGCTCAGGCCATATCTAATTTTTATCACATATCCATGGAAGGAAAGGTAGGCTTGTGACTTGGCGTCTCAGGCTCTTGAATTTTTTCCGCTGTTCCCGATCGTATTCTCTTCGCAATTCAGCGAACGACTCTTTGTGGGGCTTACTAGCTTTAACTAATTGTTCTGATTGTACAGGCTCGCAAATTGAGCCATTTGCCTGCTTGATTTGTCCGTTTGACTCTGATATCCCTCGACTTGCTTGGACAATATCGCGGTTTCCTTCAAAGTGCGCTCGTACATGGCTTGTAAGTTGTTCAGCGCGCTTTCTTGGGTGATTCAACCACGTCCCTCCATAATCAGCACTCAGTCAATACTCTTTTCAGCTGATCACCAATTTACATGCTTCAATACCAGAAAAAATGAGCGCGAGTTCTTCACTAATTAATGCTAGAATTTCACACTCATCAGCATGCAAACGAGCATTTTTACCGTAATTCAACAAGGTCATTCTATAGCTTTGCCCTAGCATATACTCGCGAGTTATACATCATATTCGTCCTCCTCATCCTCTTCGACAATCGTGCTGGGACGGCCCGACGGTCTGAATGTATCCAAATTCACATATTCAAAGGGACGTTTGAATTTGGGAGCTCCTACATGGAGCAATGCACGAGTGAAACCCGATGTGATGGACGACCAGCTGATATGTACATCGCCCTGCTTGATTAGCCACAGCACAGCTCCGCCCAAGAGTAGTACAACAACTACCAGTGCAAGAAACCCTGCTCTTTTGTAGGCGCTCTTGCGGGCCTGTTCCACCTCGCTGCTCTCGTGCTCATCTGCAGGTTCGGCGTCGCCAGCATCGCTGCTTGCACCGGGCAAGCTCGGATACTGATCGATCGTGTCAGTAATATTCAAAAAGTTGTGCAAAACTGCGCGGGTCTCGAACTGTTTATCAACTGGGATCATGTGGGACCCCCCTGTGATACGTGCCATGGACAGGCCACGCGCGCTGCGCATGCTGCCCACTGTATTACCCTGCCATGTAATGTTGGAAGAGGCCCCCAGGCCACGGGCACCCTGCCACTCCAAACTCTCAGCCATGCTCTCCAAGCCTTTGATGTTGCAGATAAAGTCCAGATCGCCCACCATGATCAACACGGGGATTTCTTCCAGGATCTTGGGCAGAAGTGTGTGAGCACTAGGCTTGTTTGTGTTTTTGAACCGGGAGCTGACCTGTTTCGAGCACTCTGTCCATTTTTGGGCGTTTTGTGGGTGGACATGCAGAGCATCGAGCACCTCCGGCTTGTTCAAATACTGGGCCATGTCGTGCACACCCTCGGGCCAATTCATCCCACAAGAAGGGTACGCATCGTCAAGCTCATAGTTGTAGACATTGATGCAGCGGTCATCGCCGGCCGAGTGTTCAAGCACATAATGTTCGATTTGGTTGCACGCGCCATCGCTCGAGGGGATAACCGTGTGCTTCTGGAGACTTTTGGCACAATTTTCGTGTAGTTCGTCAAGCTGAGCATACCTAGACTCGGGAATAATGTTGTGTTCCTTGACAAACGCCGCGTAGCTGAGGTACTGATGAGCGGAGTCTAGCCAAGGATTTAGCAGCACTATACCCTTGGCCTCGACCTGCGTAAGAGCCTGGTGAATATAGGGCACATACTGGCCAGCATAAGACTCGCCACCCAGATAAAAGTCGTCATGCAGATGATGGGGGAACTCCTCGAGCCACTTTTGCAGAAAGCTGTCCACATTGCGAGCGGCTTCCTCGACATCCTGAGAAAAGTCCCCGGGATCTTCCACAAAGCTGTACCCAGTACCGAATGGCTGGTCAATGTACAGGATGTTTACGAACTCGCCCCAGTTACCTTCATTGTAATGGATGTCGTTTTGGTTTGCGAACCGTATGGGGCCAATCTCTAGCAAGGCTCCATCCAAAGAAGAGCAGCCAGGCCCTCCGTTGAACCAAATAATTGTTTTGGAGTGTGTTGTACGGAACTTTGATTCAAAGAACCAGAAAAACATTGGCTCAGTTCTTTCATGGACGGGTACTTGAAGCGAGCCAGCATACATTTCTGTGCTCAAAGAGGCCCCTGGAATACTAGGCACATAGAAATCTTGCAATTTGGCCGATGCCAATGCCAGGAGTGCCAGAAGCATGACAAACTCGGCTGTGCACTGCAAGGCTCAAATGCTCTAGACGGATATTAAATAAATACTAAATGAACGCCAACTCGCCCGACTGGCTCACATGGCTCTGATGCTTTGCGGCGGTCTGTCGGGCGTTCTGCACACTCGTCGAGTTGCGCAGTTGAGCGCGCTCATCACCCAGCTTTCTTGTCTCTTGGCGGAACTCAAATTGGCCAGACTCGTTCTTGTACGAGGTAATGTCCGGCGAGCTATCTCCGGCATAGGGCTCCTCAGCCTCGTCGCCGCTACTCGCGGTGTGGTAGTCACTCGAGGCATTGTCCTCTTCGGGGATGGCCTCGCGCTGGTGGTGCTGCTGATTGAAATGCATCGACTGCTCAGGCGAGCTCAAGTCCGAGTCCATTCTGTGCACAATCCCAGAGCTCTCGTCCCTCGTCATGGAGTAGCCATGGCCCGCGGGGTATATTTGTGCCTGACCATCGGCCACGCTTGCAATTGAATTATAGCTCATGCGGTTGTCTTGCCAGCGGCGATCAGTCAGGTTTGTGTGGCGCCATGAAGCCCTGGGGACATTTGCAGCCACTGGCTCGACTCCATCTGCGGCTCCGTGGGCACTGGGGTGCTCATCAGCCTTAATTGAAGCCATTGGTACAGCACCCGTGACAGCAGCAGCCTTGGCAGCATCACTGCTATCTACGAGTTGAGTCTTGCTGTCGGCATCATCCATTTGCAAGTAGTTGTAAGTACTCACTCTCTGCGGAGTGGACCAGTCCTGAGCAGTGCTGTTCTCGGCGGGCGGCGTGTCCATCATAGTCTGACCACTGTGGATACTGTTTTGTGGCTGAGTAGTAAACGCAGGACTATCGTCGCTCTTGATGAGAATGGGCTTGGAGACCTGCTTTTCGTGAAGGGTCGAAGGGCTACGCTCAGAGTATTCGCGACGTCTGCGGCGCTTGCACAAGAATAGCAGCAACAAAAGGCCGGCGATAGCCAGGAGACCGAGGGGAATTGCCAGCCCGCACGCGAGGGCGATCTTTTTGTTGGAGGACTTTTTGGAGGTGGCAGGAGCTGCGCTACTTGTAGAGGTGGCACTCGAACTCGAGGTAGCAGTAGAAGTACCACTGTGGGAGGTAGTTGCACTGGAACTCGCGCTAGAGCTGGTAGAAGTGGTCTCCTGCTTGACGCCAAGAAGAGTCAAAGTGGCCGTGGTCCCAGTATCGGTATCGCGCTTTTTGCTGTTCTTGTTGGCACTTAGAGTAATCGTGGTGCCATTAAACTCGCTGGGGGCTAGACCTTGGATACTGTAGTTGCCCGATTGATACGAAACCCAGTCCGCGTCGCTCGAAATGGAGATATCAACATCGTCACTCACCAGCGCGTCCTTGATAGAGTAGGAAAAGAACTTGCCCTGGGTCACATTGACGGGGCCAAGAGAAGAGCTCTTGAACACGGTAGTGTTCTCCATACTCTGTACGGTGACGTTCAAGTTGAACTGCACAGAGTCATTGAACAAGTCAGAGACAGTCACTGGAATCATGTACGAGCTGTTTGCCGTAGTTGCAGTGCCAGAGAAGCTGTAGTTGCCACTGTTCCAGGTCAACCATGTGGGCAAGTTGGCCACTTGCACAGTAGAGATGTTGGCAGCAGTGACAGAGACATTGTTGAGTCTGATCTGGCTGAGGGGGACTTGATAGGTGATAAATTCGCTTTCAGTCACATTCAAGTTGACCGTGGTCAGGTCAGTAGTGAAGGAGTGAGCGCCCACCAGAATATTAAAGGACGCCTGGGCAGTGGAGAAGCCGTTCACCGTAGACTCGATGAAAATAATGGGGAACTCTTCGGCTTGCGCAATGTCAGAGTTGACAGTGGGGGCAGTACCCCAGTATTTCCCGCTAGCACCGTCAAAATTAAGCCAAATAGGCAGGGGGGCGTGCTGGTCGGTAACACTGTAGTGGCCTACGACACTGCGGCCGTCGTTAGTAAAAAATCCACTGGGGAACTCAATCTCGAAATCTTCGCCTGGGCTCAAGACCACGCTGTCTGGGTCGGCGGTAGGGCCTGCATCGCGAAGTACATCAACGAGCGACTCCGTCGGGTCGGGTTTCGGGGAATCAATTAGCACGAGCTGGCAGTCCGAGACAATGGTCCCCGTGGAGTCTGCGGCGAGGATCGTGAAGTTGAGGGTTTGGTCGCCCTGGCTTTCTTTAGGAGGAGTACCACTGAAGGAGGACGTTGAGGCATCAAACTGAAGCCACGAGGGCAAGTCTGGGCAGCTCAGGACAATGGCCTCGTTTGAGCTGAATGTGTTTGAGTTGAGGGTATAGCTGTAGGCTTCACCATACCTTGCCACCGGTGGTAGCTGGCTGTTAAACGGGTATTTGACCTGCGGAGTGGCTGCAACCAGCGCGAATAGGGCAGCAATCATCCAGACAATACAGGTGAACAGTGAGGTAGTGACAGGAGTGACAAAGGAAAAGGGGGGTGAAAGGTCATGCATATGCAGACGCGTCAAGCGCGTCGCGTGGGCTCGCGGTCTGCTTTGGCGAAGCTATCAAAGCGTGTTGGTAGTAATGAGGGTTAAGTTCAAATTCACTGAAAATTTCAGGCAAATCCAGGCATTTGCGTCAGTGAACCCCTTGCTTGGGACCCACGCCATCCATGCTGGAAGGTGCAGAATGGGTAAAGAGCGCTTAATATTTGGTCTCAAGTAGTTAAAATATCAATATTAAGGGATTTGCAGTGTTGAATCGCGCGACTGAGTGCATTTACCCAAACTACCCCTGTCCTCGCATAATCCAATTTAGGTGCATATGCAGCGACGTGCAGGTACCATGTAGCAGCGTGTTGGTAGCACAGGCTTCTTTCTTTGAACGGTAGAGCATTCCAACACATTCAAGGTAGGACACTGAGCTAGTGCGTTTTTTCTGGACGTAAAACTCACCTCAATTAACTACCACTTTCCTGTTTGAGACATATGCAAGTGGATGCATGAACCCCCTTGATGAGCCCGGGCGTCAGTTAGGTAACCATGGCAATTCAAGGGGCTGCGAAAAAGGAGTTTAGATCGCGTGCGGAACCGCGACTCTAAAATCTGACGTCCAGTCACGCCTGTATTTCAGTTTTGCAAATCTAGATTACGCCATCCACATGAATGATCAAAACAATCAAATACGGGCCATTTGAGTTTGCACCATGGACCGACAGCGATGGCTATATTGACTCTTCTAACAAAGCAAGTAAATCATATCGACAGAGAGAGCCGGAACCCCTCTGGAGAGCAAACACCAAGGAGCTCAAAGATGTCACCCTCTGGATCTGCCCGAAATGCTTTTTGTACACGAGCCACGGGCCTGATTTGGACAAGCACACGTGTCGAATCGAGCAGCCACCGGGAATTTTGCGGTACAACAGCCCAGACTATCAGATATACGAGGTGCAGAGCACCGACGAGAGCACGCGTCTGTGGATGCAGTCTCTTGCCCTCTTTGGCAAGCTTTTTCTAGACACCAAATCAGTCTGCTACGCCCTGGACGGCTTTTTATTCTATGTGCTCTATGACAAGGCCTCAGGGCTGCCCGCCGGTTTTTTTTCAAAAGAGCAGGTATCGTGGTTTGACTACAATCTTGCGTGCATCATTGTGTTTCCTCCTTTCCAAAAGCGTAGTCTGGGTAATCTGCTTATTGCCTTTAGCTACTATCTATCGCGACAGCGCGGAACCACCGGCAGTCCTGAGCAGCCCCTGAGTGTCCATGGCCAGAGGGCCTATACGGCGTACTGGTGCGCCGAGTTGTCGCGTCTGCTCTTGAGCAAGGCCAGAGTGGGCTCACTCAACTGGATTGCAGACCAAACCGGCATCGAGCCAAAGGATATCGTCTATGCGCTTGAGCACATGAACGCAATCTCGCAGAATGGCGAGAACCCGCTGATTGACTGTGCGCAGGTGGCAATGTATACGCAGAATCATCCGTGGAGAACGATTTTTGACGAGTCGTGCGCCAAGTAAAACACCTTAGCAAGTCTTTTGGACTGCTGCCAGCAGCTCGCTGATCTTGACCTGCACCCCCACAGACTCTCTGGGGAGCTTGCTTAGCATCTGGCGCAGGCTTGGAGGGTACTCGACAGCCTTGGCTTGCTGCGGCTGGAGATGGAGCTCCTGGCCCACAGGGTCGCTAAAGTACTGCTGGTACCGGCGGGCCACCAAACTGATGAGGCTGACCTCGTAGAGCTCGCGGTACCTCGATTCAAGGCGCCTCAGCACCGTGAGGTCGGCAAAAGTCGCTTCGTACTCGAGGAACTGGTCGTAGATGGGCCGCGCCTCGTGAGGCCCGAAATCATTGAGCGCCTTTTCAAAAACAACGCGCGCGTTGAGCATGTCCCTCGCGTTAAATAGAAACTTGAGATAGCTCTGAACAAATCCTGTCTCATGGCGAAAACGTTTGTAGGCAATTTCGTAGATCTTGAGGGCACTAGTAGGGTCCTCATGCTCGGCGCTCGCAGTGTAAATGTGGTAGGTACAGTAGGGCAATTTGCGGCACTCGGCAGAGATAAGACGGGATGCTTGCACTCCACTGAGGCGCTTGGTTGCCTGCATCAGTTCGACGTAGGCCACAGTGATGCATTCACCATAGACGGCGTTTTTGCGATGCTCAGTCTCGAGATTGGCGATTAGCTTGCGCCACGCTTCAAAGACCTGCTCAGTACGATCATTTTCTTCGTGCAGGGTGGACAGACGAGCTGTAAGTGCAAAAGAAAGGGGGTTGGTCTCGAGGCTAATCTCGCTCAGCTCGAGGGCTTCGCTGTTGAGCTTGCAGTCAAGACACCACTGGATGGCCTCGTACCACATTTCGGGGAAGTAGCACAGAACGCTCAGGCTCTGGCGGTACACATAATAAATACGCTCCTTGAGGGCACCCTCGTCCAGCCCCAGGGGATTTGACAGCTCGAATGCGAGCAGCTTTTGCCAAGCTTGTAGCTGCTGCTGCTCCTGCTGCGTGAACCCGCGGGGCTTGGGTAGGTCATCCATACGAATAGGCGCGGCAATTGACTCCCGTTCTCTAAAGCAGCTGCGAGCCTGCATGTACGCACCGGACCGCTCGTCGATGAACTTGCGGGCTGTGGACCGCGAGACGCCCTGCTCAAAGGAGTTGTACGAGCGCCATAGCGGCTCAATATTGGCAACAGGGGTAGTCACTGCCTTGCGATAGGTTTTGCGGAGCTCATCCATTTTGTGCTGCTGCTCCCAGGTGGTGGCTGTCGGCCTCTTGTCAAGAAGGCCAACGTATTGCTGGAATATTGGGCCACTGAGCTTGTCGTATTGGATTTTGCCTAGTGCAAACTCGTATGCCTGCGCCACGATAGAATAATTGACCGGTTCCTCGAGGGGGTGCGTCTTTTGAACAAACGCGATATACACCTCAAAAATACGAGTTGCCGGGACCTTGGGGAGAGCTCGCTTGAAAATGTGCTCAGCGACTTCATTTTGGTTGTTCTTGATGGAGAATTCCGCGTATTCACTCCATGCTGTGCCGCTCAGAGGGTATAGGCCGACCAGTGCCTCGTACGCCTCCTGCACCTCTTCAAAGGCGGCCTTTTTCTTTTTGAGCGTCTCAATATCTTTCCTGAGAGTGGCGAGATCCTTGGCGTCGTGCTTTTGCCGCTTGGCACTGGGCTCTACAGCTTCTTGCATTAGCAGTGCAGGTTTACTCATGCTCCTTCACACTTGGGGCTCTTTGAATGGAGCGGCGTCACTCGATCCCGAGTGCCTGGCGCTAGAATTGCTGATCCAGTCCAACTCCCTGGACGTGCAAATTGTCGCTGATAACAATCTGCTCAAGGGTGAGTTGCCGGCGCTGGAGGACGGCACAGAGACTATTAGTGGGTACATTGAGATAATTAACTACCTGCAGCAGCAGGGAATGCTCGAGCGTAACCTCACAGACACCGCGGCACAATTTTACTGCGAGAAGCTCACCTCGCTGAGTCTCTACCTACTTTTTGAGACTAAAAACTACGAGGAGGTAGTGAGACCGGCTATCTCGGCCTCTGTACGGTTTCCAATGCAATACAACCTAACGATTGAGCTGCAACGGGCAGTCAAGCAGAGGAGCAAGTGCGAAGGCCTCCATCCCCCGAAGAATATAAAAAAGGTCGAGCCCCCCAAGGGTGTGTCTAAAACGCATGAAAAGATGTTGCAGGAGACGTCGCAGAGGCAGCAGGCCATCAAGGGTACTCAAAAGACGTCCTTTGCCCTGGCTCAGGCCAAGCCGATCTATGCTCATTTGGAGGGTATTTTAGAGGACTTGGAGCCCAACGGGCCAGCATACTGTCTGGTAGCAGCCAACTTGCTCTTGCAAATGCTTGATCTTCCTGATAAGACGTTCAAACCAGCCGTCGAGGACCATCCCAAGCTGGTCAATCTGACGAAATGGGCGCAAACACACCAGGCGCAGGTACCCGTCAAAGCGGACCGTGACGCTTATTGCTTTACGAATTTTGTGGCGTCGAAAATCAATTCTTTCTGGGCTTGACGAGGCCGCTGTGGACGAAATAGTAAACCACCGTCGAGTCGTTTGTGATCATTGCCATCAGGACGCGCGGGATTGGGCGCCCAGTCTCGCGCTGCAGAAGCTCAAATGCCTTGGACCACTGCTCCACCGTCCAATTGTCCGAGGTGTACGAGGCCAGCACAAATTCCGGTACAATGTCCTCATCCTCGGGATGCAGCTTTTTCGGGGGAGTGCCGCGGCAAAATTCTAGGCCTTCAATGCGTAATGTTTGTACGTTTGTCCATAACTGTTGATAAACGAGATTGTGCAAAACAGCATCCATTAAAGAGATCAGTCAAGGTGAAAAATAATTGTCATCCCCAAAATGTCCTACTCTGAGCGTGCTCAAAGCCACAGCAGCAGTGTTGCTCGGGCTTTGCTGGAAAACATGGTCCGCAAAGAGAGTAATCTCTGTGCCTCTCTGGATGTGCGTACTACCAAGGAGCTGCTCGAGCTCTGCGACAAGGTCGGCCCATATGTGTGCTTGATCAAGACTCACATTGATATTATTGACGATTTCAGCGCCGAGACCATTACAGGCCTGCAGGAGCTGTCCAAAAAGCACGACTTTTTGCTTTTTGAAGACCGTAAATTTGCCGATATCGGATCCACCGTCAAGGCCCAATACACTGGAGGTGTCTACAAGATCGCTCAATGGGCTCACATCACCAATGCGCACGGTGTTCCAGGCGATGGCATTGTGTCTGGTCTCGAGGAGGGTGCCAAGGAAACCACCAACGACCCGCGTGGTCTCATTATGCTCGCGGAGCTGAGCTGCAAGGGCTCGCTCGCCGTTGGCGAGTACTCTCGCCAGACTGTGGAGATTGCTGCGCGCAACTCTCACTTTGTGTTTGGCTTTATTGCCCAAAACAAGATGCACACTGCTGGCCAGGACTGGCTAATTCTCACTCCTGGAGTGGGCCTTGACGACAAGGGCGACGGGCTCGGCCAGCAGTACAGGACCGTCGAGGAGGTTGTTCTCGGTGGGTCCGATGTGATTATTGTCGGCCGCGGCCTCTACGGCAAGGGCCGTGACCCCGTGGCAGAGTGCCAACGCTACAAAAAGGCCGGCTGGGATGCATACCTCAAGAGGATCTCTAAATAAATATTTTCTTTTCTTTACTCCAACTTGTGCGGGTGAGTTTCGCCCTCAGTGTATCTGATGCGGAAGATTTCAAAAACCAGCAACCCAATCGAGGTTGATGGCATAGTGTAGAGCATGTATCTGAGGCTCCCACCATAGAGCCACTCAAACCATGACCCCTTTGCCACGGTATGGACCTGTTTGCGCACTTTTTCAAAAGTCTTTGCGTACGAATTAATGTATGCGGCCCAGCCCTGTGGCTGTAGCTGGTCAATGGCTTGCAGGCGGATGGTGTGCAGCTTTTGGATTTTTGCAAGCGGAAAATTGACCATTTGCATGGTAACTGCGGCGAAGCAGCCACCCATGAGGACAAACGACGGGTAGAGGATGCGGCTCTTTTTACGCCCCTCGGGGTGAAAGTATGAGGGCGCGTACCACCACTCGCTGTAGGCCCTAAAGCATGGGCCCTTTATGAGCTCAAAGGAGCCGAAAAACATCGCAAACGAGTAGCTTTCCTTGATTGCATTGAGGGTGAACCCACCATAGGCGGCCTTTGTGCCGATTTTTTTGAGCAGTTCGCGGCTATATGTCCACAGAGAAGTTTGCGAGGTGAGCATATCGCTATTGAACCGGAGCGTGATGGCGTCAATTGGGGTGGCCACTGCTGCCTGGGCGACGCCGGCGATCCAGCCCGAGAAGACTGCCTGCATCACGCGCGGCGGCTCGCTCGCGTTGCCCGAGGCGTGCTGTTGGACGGCCAACGAGCCCAGATAAGCCGTGTAGAGCACCGAGCCGGCGACCGAGTTGGCGACGAGCGGCGGCATGAGCTTGTCGGGGATAAACCTCCACCCGTACTTTCTAAGGGCCTTGACAAGCAGCGCAGGAGATGAGTGGGTCCACACAGAGTACGGGGTCATTGTCGAGACCTTTGCAGCCGATCGTAGCAGCGCTGTGTAGTCGAACCGCGCCGGGCGAAAGAGCTTAATGGGGACGCGGACGTAGAAGGAGAACAATTGCGCCGCGAGCGCCCGAGTGCCGCCCGTGGCAATCCCTACGAGGGTATTTGTGCGATTATCATCCATGGGGGCGCCGGGCAAGGAGGCTTCAAAGTGCTAGGTCGATTACATAAACGGGTAAAACTTTCCAAATGGACAAACTCAACCAGCGTGAACAGCAAGAATTCGCCGCTCGCCTCGAGCAAAAGCAGATGAAGGACTTTATGCGCCTGTACTCGTCGCTTGTTGAGCGCTGCTTTGCCGACTGCGTCAACGACTTTACGTCGAGTGCCCTCACCTCCAAGGAGGATGCCTGTGTGTCCAAGTGCGCCGAGAAGTTCATGAAGCACAGCGAGCGCGTTGGCCAGCGCTTCCAGGAGCAAAACGCCAAGCTCATGCAGCAGGGCGGCCACCTTTAAGTACATAGTGATGTTTCATGGCTCATGGTTCATGTTCATGGTTCATGTTCATGGTTCATGTTCATGGTTCATGGTTCAGGGCAAACAGTCTGTAACAGTCTATCATAAATAATTAAAAGGCAAAGATCGGGCTCGACTGCTCGAGCTTTGGTTTGAACGGCTGCACAACGCTGAACGCTCCCGTGCCGATGCGCATGGGCTGGCCCAGAATGATGCACTCGGATACACCCTCGACCTTGTCGGTCTTTTTGTAGAATGCAGCGTCAAACAGGTGGTCGGTGGTCTTTTCGAACGAGGCGAGCTGCAGCACGCTGTCGCGCATCTTGGCCAGGCCGAACCGCGTGATGCCCAGCACCTCGCCCTTGAAGGTCATGACGTCGCCCAGCAGCTGGATGTGCCGCGGGTCCACCGCCATGCCGTGCTTGGCCATTGTGTACGAGATCTCGCGCGTGATGGACGCCCGCGCCGCCTCGATGCCCAAGACAGAGCGCATCTCCAGGATGTGGTTGGTGCTGGTTTCGGTGCCGATGATGCCGTCGGTGATCATCACGTTCTGCAGGCCATACCCTTCAACCAGCAGCTCCTTTTTGCCGTCGTCGCGGATGTTGATCACTGCGCGCGAGATGTCGCCGTGGCCTTCTACAACCACATCGGGCAGCAGCCGCAGCAGCTGCTGGCCGCGGTAAAAGGTGTCGGCGCGGTCCAATCCGAGCTTGATTGCGGTAATGTCGTCACTCACCACCGGCGTCGCGCGCGCGGCGGTCGTGGCCAGCGGCCGCACCCCAATGTGGATCTCGTTGGTCTCATAGTTGCACAGCAGGTCGCCCTCGTTGATCTTGAGCTTGCTGCGGGCAATCGCAGACGCGATATCGCCGAGGCGCAGATCCAGCTGCAGGCGCTCAATGGTGTTGAAGTCGATCTTGATGGCAATGTACGACATGCCGTTGGTGTAGACGTCCTCCATGTACTCGGTAATGTCCCGCACCGTGGTCTTTTCGATGCGGCCCTTGACAATACGCGCCGTGCGCTCGTCGCGGTCATTGGCAAGGCACCCGGTGATGATGGGCGTCGAGATTGTTTTCGAGGCGTTGATGATCTCCTTGATACGCGGCACACCAAGAGTGACGTTCATACTGGCGACACCAGCAAAGTGGAACGTCTTGAGCGTCATTTGGGTACCAGGCTCGCCGATGGACTGGGCGCCAATCGCACCGACGGCGGTGCCCGGCTCGACCTTGGACCGCTCGTACTTGAGTAGGCACAGCTTCAAAAACGCCTGCACGGTCTCCTTGGTGAGCTTGGCGGTCTTTTCAACAACGTCAAGCGCGTCAGGGTCATCCATGGGGATCTCGGCAGTGTCCGCGGGCACCAGCCCGTTCTTGAGGCGCGCCTGCACGAGCTTGCTCTTGCGGCGGTCAATGTACGAGCGCAGCGATGCGTAAAAGTCGCGCTGCGGGTCCTTTTGGTCAACAAGCTCATCAGACACCTCGAGCGACCCGTCGACGAGCTTGCCCAGGTTGTCGTAGCGCACGAGCTCCTTTTCTCTCGGCACCAAGATCTCGTCAACCACAGTCTCAATCTCGTACGGAAGCAGGCCCGACGCATTCACGTCAAACGTCAGGTTCTCGCAGTGGTCCCACGTGCGGTCAAAGTCAACGGGGGTGGCGTCGCCCTCCATGTCGAACGGGTCGAGGCCGTCACCACCGTAGGTGAACTGCACAACCAAGTTGGACGAGGTGCGCACCGTGTTGTCGTACAGCGAGCTGAGGTCCTCCAAGGACTTCATCAAACGACGAGACATGTAACCGGTCTCGGCAGTCTTGACGGCGGTATCGACCAGACCCTCACGACCAGACATGGCGTGGAAGATAAACTCGGTCGGAGAGAGGCCAGAGTAGAACGAGTTGCGCACAAATCCCTTGGACGGAGGCGTCTTGCTGAACTTTTGGAAATGCGGCAGCGTGCGGTCCTGGAACCCGTTGGCAACACGCGAGCCGCCAATGATTTGCTGGCCTACACAGGCAACCATCTGCGAGACGTTGAGGTTGGACCCCTTGGAACCACAGAGGGCCATGATGAGCGGTGCATTGTGGTTGTCGAGCTCCTTGATACACACTTCACCCACCTCTTCACGGACCTTGGATAGCAAACCACCAATCTTGGCCTCGAGAGTTTGCTCCTCGTTACAACCGGGCTGGGTCTCGAGGCGACCCGAGTCGTACAGGTTGATGAGCTCTTGGGCACGGCGGTAGGCGTCCTCAATCAGCTCATCCTTGAATTCGCTAAGGTTGGCGCCCGGAGTGACGTCCGAGACACCGATCGAGAACCCGCGGTCGCCCAAAAACCGGGCGCACATCTTGGCCATACGGTTCATGGCCTTTGCCGCGGCGTCGGGGCCATAGTCACGTAGAATAGTGTAAAAGACCGAGTTCTTTTTGCCGTCGCCAAGCAGGTTCTTGTCCATGTTGCCGCAGAGAATCTGCGAGCCCTGGATCAGCACGTAGCCGTCGTTGGGGCTCATCTCGATGGGCAGGCCCGGCGCCGGCGCGTGGAAGCTCTTGTTTTTAGCCTTGAGGTTGATCACCACGTTGGACTCCTTGTTGGGCCTAATCAGCAGCGAAAACACCTGCTTGCCGGACCACAGCGCCTGCGGCTTGACGATGCACGGAGGGGGGATATCAAACTGTTCATTGGCGTCGCTCATGGCCGCCAGCAACTGGCACAGCTTGTGGCGGTCGAAAAAAGTGTCCTTCTTGGCAATGAGGTACGACGCACTGATAAAGTCCTGGGTGGCGGCGATGATTGGGGCGCCGCTCTGAGGGGTGACGAGGTTGTTTTTGACGCCCATGAGGTACATGGCCTCGGCCCTGGCCTCCTCTGTTTGCGGGACATGCAGGTTCATCTCGTCGCCGTCAAAGTCGGCATTGTACGGGGTGCACACGCACTCGTTGAGGCGAAAGGTACGCCATGGTCTGATCTTGGCAAAGTGGCTCAGAATGGAGAGACGGTGCAGCGAGGGCTGGCGGTTGAAAAGCACCACATCGCCGTCTTCAAGGTGGCGCTCGACAATGTCGCCCACTTTGAGGTCCCTGGCCAAAAAGTCGCACCGCGCAAACCGCAGGTTTTTGCGCATGGGGTCGCCCTTTTTGATGAGATAGTTGGCGCCCGGGTACTTTTGCGCGCCGTTAGACACCAGCATCTTGAGCTTGGCCTTGTTGTACTTTGTGACGCGCTCGGGGAACGTGAGCACCTTGGCGACGCGGTCGGGCACAGCCACTTCATCAATGCGCAGGTTGGGGTCTGGCGAAATGACTGTACGCCCGGAAAAGTCAACACGCTTGCCGCTCAGGTTACCGCGGAAGCGGCCCTGCTTGCCCTTGAGGCGCTGGCACAGGGCGCGGATCGGTTTGCTCGCGGGCATGCCGGGGCCGCTATTTGTGTCAGAGTTGATGTAGAGCGCCAAACTCAGCTGCAAAAACTCCCACTGCTCCATGAGGGCACTGATGCCCATGCCCTTGGACAGGCCCGACCGGATCAGGGACGAGGTCCACACGATTTCGGTGAGCTTGACGGTCAGGTCGTCCTCGTTGGAGGCGGTATCCTGCTGAACCGAGGGGCGGATGCACACGGGGGGCGCGGGAATGTCCTGCCACATGTAGTCCTCGGGCCGCGCGTAGAGCGGGTTCACACCAACGAGCTCGCAGTCTTGGGGCGAGATCTCCTTGAGCAGGTTGAGCACGCGCAACGGATTGAGGTCGTCGACAGCCCTGCGCAGGTGCTTGTCGAGGTCGGGGTGGTTCATCTTTGCGTTTTCAAACGACTCGTCAAATTTGACCTTCTCGTCGGGCATCTTCTTTCCAATCCACCTGAACTTGTCGTGAATGATCTTTAAAGGGCCAGCCTTTTTAACCACACCGTTGATGGCGTCGCACTTGACACAGGTGCGCTGTTTGCGGCACTGCTCGTTGATCCGCTTGAGGATGCCCATTTTGCGCAGGTTGTCGAGGTGCGGGTTGCGCAATTCTTTGATGAACTTGCGCTTGGTTTCCTGGTCGAGCAAAATGTGCGCGCACTCCTTGCAGATGCACTGCAAAATGCCCAAAACGTGCTTAAAGTAGCCGACGTGAAACACGGGCAGCGCGAGTTTGATGCGGCCAAAGTGGCCCTGGCACGTGGCCTGGGTGCCGTGGCAGCTCTTGCACTCGTGCGAGTTGTCCGAGACGCCCATGTGCGAGTCGAGGGCGCCGTGATCCATGGGCGCGCGCCCCTTTGACAGATCAAAGAGGTCGCGGGTTGTGATATCGACCACGCTCAGGTCGCGAATGGTCTGCGTGTCAAGGGCAGAGAATGTGAGGGCCGAAATGTACCGTGGGGGCACGTCCTCCACGCCTTGTTTCATTTGCAGGGCAGGAGCGGGATGAAATGAAATTTTATTATGTAGGCCACTATTTTCGAAAATTGGGCGCCACCGCGAGGTGTGGCGGAGACGCCACAGGTGTGGGTTGTGGCGTCCTGTGCCCCCCCTGCAGTGTTGGGGAATTGCACACTGGGCGTCGAGTACCGGCTACACCGTAGCTTGAGCCAGCCTCAGCGACAGAATTGAGCCACAAAACCCCACACCCCCTCACTCACGTCAAAGGTGCCATGCAGCTCAGCACTGTCAACCCCTTCCCTGGTTTAGTTGTTTACGTACAGGACAAGTATTCCCTCAAAACATGTACAACGGCGACTACCACGGCGAGCAAAACTCGCTTCAGGGCCCGCAACTGATTCCGAGGGGGCTAAGGGCGCCGCCACAAATGGCATACTCGCCCAGCTCCACCCACAGCGACCAGCACGAGGACCCATCGATGCACGCTCCATTTGGCAACCGAGTGCATCTGCCCAGCCCGGGCGCCCACTATGAGAACGAATTCCACAGCCCACAGGCCAGCCCCCAACGGTCGCCGGGTGCCAGCCCAGTGCGACGGCCGCCAAGCCCAATCCGCCAGGCGCGCATGCCAGCGGCAGCACCCCCAGCGCCGCCAGCGGCCGCCAACCGGGGCCAGACCAATGGCATTGAGCGCCACCCGGAGTGGTTCAGCTCAGAGACTCAGGAACGGGCGGCCGCGGTCCGACTCAAGGTGGAGCACTTTTTCCGCCAAAACGTCAACCACGCTATCGAGCGCAATCAGCGCAGGGTCGACACCGAGCGCCAGCTCCAGCAGGAGCGTGGATCTGAGGAGAAGCGCAACCGCAAGCTGATGGGGCTCGGCAAGAAGGAGAGCAGCTTTCTACGGCTGCGGCGCACCAAGCTCGGCCTCAATGACTTTGTGACCATCAAGGTCATTGGAAAGGGCGCGTTTGGCGAGGTGCGGCTCGTTCAAAAACGCGACACGGGCAAGATTTACGCCATGAAGACCCTGTTCAAGAGCGAGATGTTTAAAAAAGACCAGCTCGCACACGTCAAGGCCGAGCGTGATGTGCTGGCAGGAAGCGACTCCCCGTGGGTCGTCTCTCTCTACTACTCGTTCCAGGACGACGAGTACCTCTACCTGATTATGGAGTTTCTGCCCGGTGGTGATCTCATGACGATGCTCATCAAGTACGATGTGTTTAGCGAGGATATTACTCGGTTCTACATTGCAGAGTGCGTGCTGGCTATCGAGGCTATTCACAAGCAGGGATTTATCCACCGCGACATCAAGCCGGACAACATTCTCATCGACAAGACAGGCCACATCAAGCTGAGCGACTTTGGCCTTAGTACCGGCTTCCACAAGACCCACGACAGCAGCTACTACCGGCAGCTGCTGGAACGCGACCGCAACACAAACCACCCTGCCAACCGCCAGAGCATGGTGGACGCGATCCACCTAACCATCTCAAACCGGCAGCAGATCTCGACGTGGCGCAAATCGCGTCGTCTCATGGCCTACTCCACGGTGGGTACGCCGGACTATATTGCGCCTGAAATATTTATTCACGAGGGTTATGGCCAGGAGTGCGACTGGTGGTCGCTTGGTGCGATCATGTTTGAGTGTTTGGTTGGCTGGCCGCCCTTTTGCTCAGAGACCCCCCAGGAGACGTACTGCAAGATCCTCAACTGGCAGGAGCACCTCAGGTTCCCCGAGGATATCCACATCTCGTCTGAGTCCGAGGATCTCATTTGCCGGTTGCTGTGCTCCCGGGACAACCGCCTCGGCAGGGGCGGCGCCGACGAGGTCAAGGCGCACCCGTTTTTCAGGGGCGTCAACTGGAACGCGATCCGCCAGTTCAACGCTCCGTTTGTGCCCAAACTCAAGTCCATCACCGACACCTCGTACTTCCCCACCGAGGACCTGCAGCAGGTGCCTGTGCCCATGGTTCAGCCCCAGCAAATGGGGGCACCAAGAAAGGATGTTCGCGAGGACCTGCCGTTCATTGGCTACACCTTCAGCCGCTTCGACTACCTCACAAAAAAGAATGCTATCTAAGTGTCTACACACGCTCCACGGCCGCCAAAATCTCCTTGTGGACCTGGTCAATGTCGTTATCGGCGCTGATCCACGCCCATCCATCCTGCATGGCCTTGAACTGCTCGCGCACGGCGTGCTGGAACTCGCGCTTCTCGTAGCGCTCCTCGCCATACCCGCCGCGCTGCTCGGCCACCGCGGTGCTCACATCGAGAAACAGCACCAGATCCGGCTTGGGCAGCCCGCGGTCGGGCGCCGCGCACCACTCGCGGTCGAGCCCCTTGGCCGCGCTGAACGCAACGCCGCTGAATGTGTATCTGTCGACAACCACGTCGCCCGTCTGTAGTAATTTTTTGATTTTCTCCGCGCACTCCCAGCGGTTGGCGCTAAACAGCAGGTGGATCGCCTCGTCGCTGAGGTCCGAGTCGCTTTTGAGGTACGCGTCGATCATCGCGCCGATCGCGGTCGTGCGGTCGGGGAACTTGAGCAGCGTGCACGACGGCCCCAGGGCCTGCGCGAGCTTCTCGCTCTGGATGGTCTTGCCGGCCCTGTCGAGCCCTTCAATGATGATCAGCCTGCCCATGTCAGCGCGTTCAAGTCTTTAAGTTAAGTCTATAGAGCATATCTAAACTCTGGATTTTGCATGTCTGTCAAGTCGGCGAATTCGCTGTTGATTATGTTGGCGGGCAGCTTTTCGTTCTTGCGATCCCTGCGCTTATTTTCGTACCAGTTGAGTGCAGTCAGGGCCAGAAGCAGACCAAACTGAAGCGCGCCGCACACGGCCATTGCCACCTTGGCAGAGGAGTATTCAGGGGCTTGCTCGGCCTTGAACGTCTGGGGCCCCACCAGGTTGCCCACGCAAAAGCCTACGAGAACAACAGCAGTACTGACGGACTTTTTGGTCGAGCCGGCAACGTTGCTACTGATGCACGAGAGCACTGCAAAGTACGACACGGGCCCCGCCCAGTACCACAGCATCAGGCCGGCCATCTTGCCCGAGTTGGTCGGAGCCCAAGCCAGCAGGCACAGGCACAGAAAGCAAATGGCGCCGCAAAAGTCTGCATACACCATGCGGTACTTTTTAAAGAAAAACATCGAACAGATGGCTGTCAATGTGCAGCCAAAAAGCTCAACCCCGCCATTGCCCATTCCGAGGCGAAGCGTGGCCTTTGTGTCAAATCCCATGCCCTCAAACAAAATTGCCTGGAAATTGGTGACGCCGCCATTGGGGACATCGAACACAAACACAATGGCAAAGTGGAGGTAGGTGCGCGGGTCTTTAAACACCTCGGCCACCTGATCCCACTTGATCTTGCGGGTACCGTAGCCAGTCTTGTTGCCGCGAATCCGCTCAACGTGCGCAGCGCGCTCTTCCTCGGTGAAAAACCATGCAGACGCAGGGCTGTCTGGGATGATGAACCAGAATGCGATTCCGGTGACAATAGTGAGGCATCCCAAAATCAAAAACAAGATCCGCCACGCGGCGAGGCTGTAGCTGGCTTCGTGGTCAATGAGACCGTACGCGATGGCGCTACCCATGAGAGTTCCAGCACCGTTCCATGCGTACCAAAGGCAAATGCGGCTAAACTGCTCCTCCACCTTCCACCATTGTGAGGTCAGAATCAAAAACGAAGGGTTGATGGCACCTTCCAGCGCACCCAGTAGCACGCGAGTGGTGATAAAACCAGGATAGTTTTGCGAGGCAGCAGCGCATGCCAGCACCGCACCCCACGCAACAATAAATACAGAGGTTGTCTTTGCGAGCGGAAACCTCTGAAGACTAAGAGACACTGGCAGCTCAAATACCATGTAACCGAGATATAGAGATGAGCCAACCCATGAATACATCTTGCCCTCCATCTTCAAATCCGTGCGAAGACCCATAACCGCCGCTGAGCCGTTGGATACCTTGTCCATAAACTGGATCATGGTCACAAAGCACATCATTGTGCAAACATATAAATCAGCCTTCCATTTGACGCGTTTCTCGAGCTCTGGTGTGAGGACGACATTTGCGTTTGCGTATTTGGCGGCGAGATCCTCCTGTGCAGCATCAACAAGGTTCTCTTGGTATCCATTGGATGATTCAGGCTGGGAGGCTTCATAAAAGGGAGCTTTTTCTCTTGAATCTAGCGACATTGATTTGTCGTCAATGCTGAGGTGCTGCACGCTTTATAGCGGGGATAGCCTATTAAGCGAATCGTGCATAATCTATCGATAACGTGGTCAGTTGTTAGGGACTGTCTTTGGAAGGCTTTTAGCTCATCTATTGGGAATAATCCAGATTTTGGTGACCCAAGAAGCAGCGATCGGCACCGAGTCGCACGTTTATGCAAGGTTCAGGTACGGCGGCTATACTTGCGCCAAATCGAGGCGGGGTGATTCTTGAGGAGAGATTAAACGCAGGAGAGCGAGCGTGCTCGACCTCGTGCTAATGTTCTTAGGGTACCGCATGGAGGGAAACATCACAAAGCTTCTAAGCGTACGGACCTGCAAACTTGTCAGTTGGTGGCGTGATTTTCTCAATCCCCGCTAGATTTAGTGCGAATCGCCGCGACAATGCTCTTTCTAGTGTTGTCTCCCACGTGGGCCAGGTTAGTTTGACCTCCATTGCTGTAGGAGTACAACGTAGAAACCCCCAGCTTAAGAGGGTTAAATGCTTGCACAAAAAGATAACGAGACTGGAGAAGAAGCGAATCGTTGGAAATTTCGCGTATAAATTCCTGTATTCATACCGTTTGATCCGATGCCAGGGATTCTGGACGGCAGTAGTAAAGGAGAAAACACAAGGAATGTTTACCACTGTACCGGTCACGCAGCAGTCGCCACAGGTTAATTAGAGCTCCCGAGTTCAAGAAAGCATGTACTGGTGCAGCTTCTCTTCTACGATTGACAACCTTTAAAATATGCTGGTTGTCGAGACCCTGCGTTGGAACTTGAGACTTTCCAGAGTTGTAGCATACCTGTGAGAAGCCTTTTGTGCATCACACAGTAAACTATTAAACTAGGTCGGGCTAAAAACTCACGCCGCGAAATTTAGAGGCAACAAGGTAAAGTGGATGATGGGAAATTGCTTCGCAAATTCAATCTACCGGCGATACTCCAGTTAAAGGACAAACTCTAATCAAGCTTTGAAAGTGCATTCTCATATAGTATCTAATGTGCCCGTAATTTACTAACTGCTTGGGGCAATGTCCACTCTGCTCTCGACTGATTTGTGGTACAAGATACTTGAGTGTATTGAAGATCCATCGCCCCGCCTATTTTTAATGCTCGCTCGGGTAAATCGATATTCCAGGGAGGTCTTTCTCTCTGATACGGCCTGGGCGCACCTCGACGTTTACAATGCGAAAGATTCGCCCGAGCCAGGTATTTGCTATATTTACAAAGACTACTCTCTGCATGGTATAGCTGGTCACTTTATGAACTATCTGAGCAAGCAAGATACTGGACTGCGACACTACTATTTATTGGGAGCCCTGCAAAATATTAGCTCAAGTGAGAGACCCACTGAGCGAGGTGATCTCTATTTTCAACTTCAAGTTTTAGCTGATGGCGAAGGTGGCAAACACCCCCATCAGCTCCGTTGTTTCGATGTCAGAGTCTGGGATATCTGGTCTAGGCACTTGCATGGAACGCACTCGCTAATCAATTATCTTGAAATCGAGTTTAAAAGGTCTGATTCGGAGTATAGTCGTCAGCTGCGTATCTATATTGCTTATGAGTCTCAAAAAAAGATCAGGTACGACCTCCAAAAACAATGCTATCAGTTCCAACCCGCTCAGAGATACAGATCAGACCGTGAGGCTAATTTGGCGATGGTGGCGGCCAAGCTACCATGTGATGACTATTTTGACACTGAAAAGAGCTTTATGTTGAAGGCAGTGAAGCTTTGGGGAGACTTTTACTACCGTACCTCCGGCCCCCTTCGATCAGACTGGGATATTATCCACGCAGCTATTGATGCAGATTCTAGCGTTTGGAGACATATACCCAAATCGCGCCTTGCTCAGGATGAAAAGCTGCAGGTTAAAATTGTCGAGCAACACCCAGAGCTTTTAGTCGATTATGAGAAGAATGAGGAGGAGGACGAGGAGGATGACGAGAAGCACGAGGATAGCTTGAGTAATAGCATTGACAAGAACCAAAGCTACAAGTCACGGAACGTCGTGCTGGCCGCCGTCTCAAAATTTGGCCTGGCCCTGGCCTACGCTGGCGATGAGCTGCGAAACGATAAGGAGGTTGTGATTACTGCGTTGAAATCAGACAATCCAATTTCCAGAGCCAAGATGTTGAATTCGATGAAGTCGTTTAGGCTATTTTATGGTGCTCTGAGTGGGCCTGTGGAGCGAAGGTGTGTATTTTATCATGCATCCGATACCCTGAAGAATGATAGGGACGTTGTCCTAACTGCAGTGACCAACAATCCTGCTTCTCTGAAGCTGGCCTCTCCTCAGCTACAATGTGATCACGAGATTATAATGGCAGCCGCAAAGCACCGTCAATTTGTCTTGGTAGATTTAGCGGAAACGTTTCGACATGACAGAGTAATCGTCTTGCAGGCCGTCACGGCTAATGGTGACAACCTGCAGTACGCACCAAATAGTCTCAAAAACGATCGTGAAATTGTTATGGCCGCCGTTAAAAGTAAAGCAGATGCTTTGCGACATGCGCCGATTATGCTTCAAGATGACGAGGACGTGGCAATGGCAGCTTTAACGAACACATTGAGCCCAGCAAGTCGAATGCTACTCGTTTTCAAGTTTGCTAGTCCGTACTGGTTTGACTCTGGCCCCAATACGGATGAGCGAGATCGAACTTGCTGCAGTCCTTGCAATGAGAATGCTAGTCCGGTCAGCCCCACTCAATGGGCATGCAATAAAAAATTGTTCTCGCTGTTGTCTCACTTTATGGAGGTCACTATTTACAGCTAGCATCACCAGATCTACGTGACGATGCGGACATCGTGCAGGCTGCTCTTGATAATGGCCCTGAAGCATGGAAATATGCATCAGAAAGTTTGAGAGAAGACCTTGGTTATTATACATCACACCGCCGCGCAGGATACCTGTATGGGGACCCCCGGAGGAGCAAACTCATTAAGAGGAGTTGAGCTGAGCTCACTAGATTATAAGCCCACAGTTTTCTGGCTTAACATCAGTTTACCCGAGCTACAATCGAGTTGCCAATTAAAGCTTTGACCAACTTACTTATATTAATGCGACCGCAGAATTAAATCACTGACACTGCTTGGGTGTAAGACCAGACTTTAATCAACCTTTAATAATGCAGTCTGATATAGGATTCGTTGTGCAACCTACTCCTGGGAGCCATGTCCAATCTGCTGTCAAGTGATGTCTGGTACGAAATACTTGAGCGTATCGAAGATCCATCGCCACGCCTATTTTTAACGCTTGCTCGGGCAAATCGATGCTTTAGAGAGGTCTTTCTCTCTGATATGGCTTGGGCGTATCTCGACGTTTACAATGTGAGAGATTCGCATGGGCCAGATATGTGCTATATCTATAAGGATTACTACCTGCGTGGTATAGCTGGTCACTTTATGAACTATTTGAACAAGCAAGACACCGGGCTGCGGCAATACTATTTATTGAGAGTCCCGCCGAACATTGACTTAAGTGAGAGGCACACTGAGCGAGGTGACCTCTATCTCCAGCTCCAATATTTAGCTGATGGTGAACCTATTGATTACCCTTATCATTCTCGAGATTTCAACGCCAGAGTCTGGGATACTTGGTCTAAGCACTTACATGGAGAGCACTCGCTGGTCAATTATCTTGGAGCTAATTTTGAAAGGTCTGATCCTGAGTATACCCGTCACTTGCGTATTAATATTGCTTATGAGTCTCAGAGAAAGACTATGTACGATCTTGAACAACAATACTCCAAATCCCAGCCCACTGAAAGATACAGATTCGACCACAAGGCTTATTTGGAGACAGTGGCATTAAAAATACCGCATGATAACTATTTTGACTCTGAGAAGAGCTTTATGTTGGAGGCAGTAGAACTATGGGGGCCATTCTACTACCGCACATCCGGCCGCCTTCGGTCAGATTGGGATATCATCCATGCAGCTATTGATGCCGATTCTCGAGTTTGGAGACATATACCCAAACCATGTCTCAGAAAAGATGAAGATCTGTGTATCAAAATTGTAAAGCAACACCCAGACCTTCTGGACGAGTATGAGTTGGATGCGGAGTACGAGACTGACGATATGGAGAGCGAGCCAAGCTATATTACCAGAAATGTCGTACTAGCTGCTGTTTCAGAATTTGGACTGGCCTTGGCCTACGCTCATGATGAGATGCGGAACGACAAAGAGCCTGTACTGACTGCGTTGAAAAATAATAGTGCAACTTTGAGAGCTAAGCTGTTTGATTCGATACGCTCGAATTGGATCTTCTATAATGATATGGAAAGGCATGGGGAGAGAATGTGTGTCCTTTTTTATGCATCCAAATTTTTGAAGAATGATAGAGATGTTGTGCTAGCTGCATTGGCCAGCGATCCCAACTCTCTTAGCTACGCATCTGTGGAGCTGCAAAATGATCATGAAATTGTAATGACGGCTGTAAAGCATAGCGGATTCGTTTTCACAGATTTACCAGAGAAATTTCAAAATGATAGGGAGATTGTTTTGCAAGCTGTAAAGGCTAATGGTGATAACCTGCAGTATGCACCTGATAATCTCAAAAACGATCGTGGCATTGTCATGGCCGCCGTTGAAGGTAAAGGAGATGCTTTGCGACATGCACCGCTTGAGCTCCAAGATGATGAGGACGTGGCCCTTGCGGCTTTAGCCAACAGGTCGAGCCCTTTAAGTCGAATGCTGCTAGTTGGGAAGTTTGCTAGTCCCTACTGGTTTGATTCGGGCCCCAGTCTTGAGGAGCAGACATATTACCCCCCGTATTTCAACAAGAATACTATCCCGGTTGGCTACACCCCATGGGCTCGCAGCAAAAACATTGTTCGCACAGTCGTCACACTTTATGGTGGTCACTATCTACAGCTAGCATCACCAGATCTACGCGATGATGCAGACATTGTGGAGGCCGCTCTCGACAACGATCCTGAAGCATTGATACATGCGTCTAAGAGGCTAAAACGAGGCCTCTATGTTACATCAGACCGGCAGATTGATTTCCTGTACGGAGATCCTAGCAAGAGCAAACTCATTGAGAGAATATGAACTCTACTAGCTATATTGAAGATATGTAGGCCGCATTTGATATGCCGTACCAAGCTTTGAGCTGCAAACTTAAAATTAATTTTACAGAGATAATACGTTGCCCACGACCAGAAGCTTGTGAGCTCTAGCCTTGTCGATCAAGCCTGATCGTTGCGCTGTATTCTTGCCTTAATTCTAGGCTTGAAACCCCACAACACTCATGTTATGATGCGTATCTAAATAACGTGAGGCTATTTTTCACCACACTAGACCGCAAGTACAGACCGCGTGGAGGTTCACAGCTAGTTTGAGACCCTGATTCTTATCTGCCTGGTCTAAGCTTGGGGCCTCAACATCAGGGGGGGCTACACACAAGGTTAGCTCCCAGGGTACCGATAATAATGGCTTTTACCGCACCTAGTCGGCCGTAGAGATATTCACAACTCTAGGCATTCTTAAAATCCAGCTCTGTAGTTATACTCAGAGTTTACTTGGGTTCATCAAACATTAGAGCCTGAACGCTCTGACGTTGCACATGCATGACCCGTGTCGGGTGCGTTTCAGGCACCGAGCAAATTTTTCGCCATGCTTGGTCTAGGCGCTGACCGTCCAAAATAATTTGCAAGCAAGCCCGGTGATTGCTGGAATTTCTAGACTGCGCAATTAGACAAATATGCGCGTGCCTCGCTAAAATGCGCTTGCGCACAAGCCGTTATGCAAAACATGTCTCTCGCTAACTCAAACCTCGGACTTTGGAATTTAAGCTTCCCTGGGCAAGGGTAGATAGCGTTAAGCGAGCCCCTTTGCAGCGGACGCCCCTGGGGTTGGCGGGGGGACCCTCCTGCGTAGTCACCCACCTCAGTGCATCCAACAAAACTAGTCACAAAGAGGGATGCGCAACCGGGTTTCGATGCGGTTCGCGCGCCTTAGGCACGGATCCAATGATGAGGAGAGTCCGCCGATGAAGATATCGCACCCAACTCTCAAACACAGCAGCGTCGCGTTCAGCACCGGTACGAACGACCTTGTTTTGCCCCTGAGCGAGGGCAAAGGGGCAGCTGAGGGCCCTCACGCGCAAAAGTCGGCCAACTGGCACTCTGGGATCGCGGCAAGTCTCAAGGGAAGCCCAAGAGGGAGCTCAAGGGGCAAGTACCAGGGGGACCCGAGAGCCGAGCCCCGGGGGAGCCCCAGTGTTGATATGATGTCGAGCCTTACTTCGCCTGGTCGCCAGCTACCGCTCCCGGAGCAGGATAGCGGGTTTGCAGACATGCTCAAGATTGTGGACGACAATTTGAGTGACGAGCCGCCGGAGCTGAGTGAGAGCCCCGCAATGGCCCGTGAGTCCCAGTCCGAGCCGCGCGAGATGTTTTTCACTGATGAGAAGAAGTGGCCCGAAGAGCTTGATCTGCGGCTGGGCGGAATGGAGGCGCACAGAGACAATATTTATTCGCTGCGCACGTCGAGCCGAAACTTTAGCGTTGAAGAAAGTAGTGAGCCGGTGCTTAATCCACGCACAACCTCCAGAGCTCACACAGAGCTCGAGAAGCTGAGATTGGAGCTCGAGCTGATTCGCTCAGAGCTCGCGCAGGAGCGTAGCGAGAAGGCCGCGCTAAAGAAGCGGTTGGCGGCGCTCCCGACAACGCCATCGGCCGCGCCATCGGCACCACCATCAGCGCCGCTACCGCCGCTTCCCTTTAGCGCATCGCGAGCATCATCGGCTATATCCCCGCCCGCCTCTGGGCCGCCGTCTGCTCCGTTGCCAGCTCCGCCCTCGGCTGCCCCATCAATTCCCCCATCGGGGCCCCCGTCGGCAGCCATCTCGGCGCCATCAGCAATTGACGAGTACAAACAGGCAATCATGAGGCTCAACGAGTCGAGGGAGCTCGAACTCCAGGAGCGCGACACGCGCATTGCCATGCTCGAGGAAATGCTGGCCCGCAGCCAGCACGTTCCCTCACAGCCGCGCGATGAGACGTTCAGCGGTCGGATCCCCAGGATGCGCATGATTCTGCCGGTGGATCCGAACTAGTCTAGTTATTTATATTACGCAGGGCACTGCAGGGCCCATAAACTACAAAGCAAACAAAAAGGCAGAACGGGTGCCTCGCTCCCCTCGTTCCCCCTGACAAATGTTTGAGAGAATAGCCCGGTGGCACTTGGAGCGCACAAAGCTCGAGATTTTCCGCTTTACCGTGTGCCTGACCACGCCCGTCCTGCTCATGTTTTGGATGGGCTCCAACACAGCCAAGAAACTCGACGTGCCCGACTTTTGGCCGGACCCCAACCGGCTCAACCAGATCCCCAAGGATCGCGTCGAGCTCAAGCAGGAGGTCGAGCGCCTCCGGCAGGAGCGCCTCGCCAAGAAGGCCGCCCGCGAGTCAAATAGTACATAGCCCCCGTTTACATATCGCTGACTGACATGGACACCGAAGCCCAAGTGGACCCCAACCAGTGGTCGTTGGTGAAGCGGCTTAAGGAATCCTCACATCCTGTGGCCGTGCTGTGCTTCTTGCTGTTTAGGCTGGTGCCAATCGCCCTCTACCTCGTGGGTATGTTCTTTACGTCCAACTTTGTCTTGGTGTTTGTTTTACTGGCAATTCTCCTCGCCTGCGACTTTTGGAACACCAAAAATATCGCGGGCCGCCTGTTGGTAGGCCTGCGGTGGTGGAACGAGACGTCTCCGAGCGGTGAGAGTATCTGGGTGTTTGAGACGGCCGACCCCCAGCGCTACATCAACCCGGTCGACTCCAAGATGTTTTGGCTATTTATTTATGCGTGCCCTGCGGCCTGGGCCGTCCTTGGCTTTGTTGCCCTGCTTAAACTGCACCTGCTGTGGCTCTTGCTGGTGTGCTTGGCTCTTGTCCTCACAGCCACCAACACCTATGCCTTTTCGCAGTGCGACAAGTTTGGCAAAGCCAATGGAATACTCGGCGGTGTACAGGGGACGCTCTTGACCCGCGGCTGGGGAGCCCTCACCGGCAAGCTGTTTGGCTAGGTTTCAATTAACTGCTGCTGGAATTTGCTGGTGAAAATATGCTATGTACAGAAATAAATAATTACGCATTCTCCTTCTCCCAATACCTGCGGAGCAGATTGCGTACGGCCAACACTGTGTCAAAGTCCTCCTGCTTGGCCGCGAGCTCTAACAGTGGCTCAAGGTGGTGCCGGCGCCACCTGAATTGACGCATCGTTGACTTGACGAGCCCAAGAGCGCTTTCAGAGTCGCCTATCGAGACAAAGAATGCCACCATCTCCTTGGCAAACACCACGTCCTGCCGCTTCTTCTTCGCAGGAGGCAGCGAGGCAAACGACGATAGCTTGCGCCACTGCCCGCGCTCACGCCATACTGCATCTGCCAACTCGCCAGAGTGAAACGCAGCAGCAGCCTGAATCCCGAGCTTGTAAATGTGCTGGTCACGCTCGAGCGCGACGCGGTGGGGGATCCCTGTAGTCACAATCCCCTCGCAGGGGCGGGTAAACTTATCCCAGCACTCTTGAAACTGCTCGAGCGTGCCCCGCTCTTTGGCGATCTTGAGCATATTAAACAAAATAGGCACGCCAACAGACGCCGACGCCCGGTTGGCCACCGTCATTGTGCGGTCGCCAAAAAACTCCAGCATAGCGCGCGCCTCTGCATACACCATCTCGTTGGTTAATTGGTCTACCGGCAGAAATGGAGGCTCGTCGCTGGTCTCGGGGGTGAAAATCTCGGCTCGCAGGCGATTACCCAGACTGCCCGAAAGCACGCTCAGCTTGGTAGCATCATAGTTGAGGTATCCTAAAAACAAGCAGTTGAGCATAAAGTCGTCCGGCCAAGTTTGGGGGCTGGCGCATAGCTGAGCCACTAATTTGCGGAGCAGAACAAGCTCGCCTGTTTGGCCGCAGAGATAAAAAAGCGCCTTGTTGCGAGAGGTAGACTGCCTCAACTGCAAAAAATAGTCCCAAGCTGCCATGCGGGTCTTGTCGTCGCGGCTGCATGCATACACCAGCAGATTCAAGGTCTCCTCATTTGGTTCCAGAGGGTCAATAGGCCGGGTTGTCATTTCCTGGTAGAGATCAAGCACCTTGTTGACATTATGGATTTTGCTGGCCGCTAGCAGCATGGTGTTGTACATACCGACATCGGGCTGGTGCTCGGCGCTGAGGTATTTGAGGTTGTCAAACAAGGTGAATGCATCGCTGAGCTTGCTGTGCTGAACCAGGGTCTGTAATACCATTGTATAAATGGGCAGAGTTGGTTTGAGACCGGCGGCCTCCATTTGACGGATAACACCGGTGACACCATCGAGATTGCGGCACTTGAAATGCGCCTTGGCCAAATGCCCATACACAACAGGGTTTTGTTTGACCGTTTGGGCTAGCTCTTGGACTTTTGCCACATTTCCCAGCGAGCTGTAGCCAGCCATAAAACTATGGGTCAGGGAGGGCGAGCACAGGCCCGCGTCCCGCGCCATTTGCTCAAATGCAGCAGTCAGATGGGCATTTTTCTTCAAATCGGCCACCTCAATGAACTTTTGCACATCTTGCAGGGGCAGGTTGGCAAAACCATCGTTAGACTGCAAGGCTTGGATTTGGGTCTCGAGATTATCACGGCTGGAGGTGACTAGACTATTTCCTACCCGTTGCTGGATACTAGCCACGGGAGAAAACATCTGTGCGTATTTTTCAGTGTCAAAGCCATCCTCGATACTCTTGATGTCGCCAGGCGCTGGCGCTTCGGCTAGTTTGAGACTCTCGTGCTTTTCGAGCCGCTCAACAGTCTCCTTTTCCTCTGCTTGCTTGAGAAACGAGCGCAATTGAATTTCCTGTTGGCGAATATCTTTGAGTTTGAGGTCCAGCTTTTTGAACTCCTCGAGCTCAGGGTTCTTGGGTCGCTGTCTGGTGCGCGCAGGCACGTATAAAGCCCGTGTAATGGCACGGGTGCCCCTCTGAACCAGTGCTCGCCTGAGCATTTTTGTGTAGTCAATAAATTTCAGTTATGTAATTTTTTTCTACCACCCCCCCTCCCTACCCCCTTTGGTCTGGGTTTGACCGTTGGAGTAAAGGGATGATCCATATGCATTAACGGATCAAGGTTCACCAGATGGCGTCGCGCGGCTCGGTGGTGGCTGCCAGTATATCTTGAGCTAATAAATTAACCATTGCCTGATTAACACTGCCGATCCTCGTCTAAATTGGAAATTTGATCCGTGCGTCGTCACGTGATTTGTCCCTGGCTGAATCAGCGGGCCACATCCCGCCTTTTGCTTTTGCCGACAGGGTGTGACGCGCTGCAGACGCAAGTCGTGCATACAAGTGTGCATGTGTCAGAGTGTGTGCGCATCCAACGCTCGCCACAGGCAAAATTAATACTAGCCGCACACAGAGTCCGTTTTAGCGAACCGCTCTTGTCAACTAGAACCGCTAGCGCGCACTATGGCGTCACTTTTGAGGCGGGGAATAAAGGAGTTAATGCATGTGAAATTGGTAGTGAGTGATCTGCAGGCGCGAGTGTGAGCGGGCAAAGTAGCACGATTTTTCGCGGCCTCATTTTAAAAGCAACTTTGAAGAAATTAGACTGAATTTAGCGCTGCTTTTTTTTCCCGCTAGGCCTGCAGGCGACCGGCGTGTTGCGTCAATGCGCTCGTTGTGCGCTCAACGCGGGCGCGCGCGCGCCGTTCAATGTACGGCCGGCATAGCGGGCGGGAACCACCGAGCTGTCACGCTATGCCTTCTTAATTACGAGTGGTGCGTCTCAGATGGGATGCATGAGCTCCTAAAAATAGCCCTGCCAATTTGAGCATTTTCGACCAGAAATTAAACTCACATCAAAGTTTCAGAGCTGCATATGTCTCGTGCCTGCAGCCCCCTGCCCCCCTCCCCTGTTGCCGGGTGTCACTTTGTGCAACTTGTCAGCGCCTGAGCCTCGATCCCCCAACTCTCTGTTTCTCTTGTTGTAACTGTGCCATGAGCTACAGCAATCACAATATGAGGTACTCCATGTACCAGCCGGTCGTCCCCGCGCGCCACGGCCCTGGGCTCGGCCAATCCCTGGGCCAGCCTCTTGGACGGGGCGGGGTCGGAGCCGCCGATGGCGCCTACGGACGGAGGTCGCTCAGCGTGGGCTCTCTGTACCAGATGCAGGCTGCTCCAGCGCTCAAAACGCCGAGGTTCAGCGAGGGTGGCTTTGTGCCAAGCCCCCAGAGCTCCACGTCAACTACGACCGCCGCTGCCATCCCGGGCCGGTACCACCGGCAGCGCAACGTCTCGGCCATGAGCACAGTCTCGCTTCCGAGTCTCAGTAATAGCAGCGACCTCGACAGCACTAGCACCGGGGCGTCGTCTCAGTCTAGCTGGGACGAGAAGGAGAAGTTCAAGCGGAGTTTGCCTACGGTGTCTGAGCCCCGGGTGCCCGCCTCAAAGTCCACGCCTAATCTCATTGTGCGCAAGCGTGACGCCAGCCAGCGCACGGCAAACGAGGCGGTAGAGGAGGCCCTGGCCAGCCTGAGCGCTCGCGGCGAGAAGCCCCCCAGCAGCGAGCCGGTTCTGACACACCACCGCCGAAGGTCGAGCGCAGATAGCCGCACATCGCTGATTCTGCCGTCTGACAGGCGGCGGAGTGTTGTGGTGGGTGGACTCGACGCCCCGCAGGCATCTGCGGTGCTCCCGCGGAGCCACAGGAGGACGGTCAGCGGTGCTAGCGACGCGAGCGGTGCCAGTGTGGCCAACACAAGTGCCCACGCTGGTGGTAGCAGGAGCGGCAGTAGTAGCCCCGGTGGAGCCGTTTCTGCAAGCGGGAATGCTGGTCTGCGCGGCCCTGACCCTATGCAGAGCAGCTCGCGCAAGGCTCCTGGTAGCTCGCCTTATTATGCGCCTCGCAGCGCACCCCACAGCGCCTCGCAAAGCGTCTCTCAGAGCGTGTCTCAAAGCGCCTCGCAAGGTGCACCTTATAGCGCGCCTCAGAGCGTTTCCCAAAGCGCTTTCCAAACGGCGCGTGCTGCATCCCAGCCCATCTCTGCCCCCGCTCACAGCCGCCAGCACTCGCGCTCGCCAAGCATGATCTCCATGACCAGCCAGGTCCAGCCGACGTTTGCGCCGATCCGGCTTGAGGAGAAGAAGCCGCGGTTCTCGCAAAAGATCAAGTCGCTCTTTCGCAAGCCGCGCGGCGCTAGCGACAGCGCGTCGATCAGCTCCGGCAAGAGCGGGTTCTCGATTGCATCCGGGCTCAGCCAGATGAGCGCGCGCAGCACTTCTTCGACATTCTCGTTTCAGAGCATCCGCTCGACATCGAAGCGAATTTTTGGGAAAAAGGAGAAGCCCGTTGACCCCCCGACGTTTGAGGCGAGCTACGCACCCAGCAGGGGCCCCAGCAGGGAGCCCAGCAGGGAGCCCAGCAGGGAGGCCAACAGGGAGCCTAGCACGGAGGTCAACAGGGAGTCCAACAGGGAGTCCAGCAGGGAACCCAGCGCGTCACGCAGGGTCTCTGTCGCCAGCATCTCGACCGCCAACGGTAGCACGAGCAGCTTAGCACGCCCCGGCCCCGCGGCGGCGCCAAGGCATACCCCGGTCTCGACGCCCCCCATGGCAATTACCGCCAAGAGATCCCCCGGCCACCTCGCGCCCGAGCAGCTCGACGTCCCCGACACGGTGTTTCCCCGTAGCCTCGACGACGCAGACACTCAGGCGATCCGCGACTCTGTCGAGCGCGCCAATTCCATCGACCGCAAGGGTAGCATCCGCTCGGTGCGATCCCTGCACAAACCTAATGACGAGGAAAAGGTGCCCAATGCACACGAGGTGCGGGTCGAGAGCACGCCCGACGAGGACGATCTATTTGGCGAGCTGGACGTGCCGCCCGCCCTCGACCTGACGCTGCCCAAGCACCTCAAGAAGAAGCGGCTGAGCTTTGCCTCGCAGGTGATGATCTACGACACGTTTGCATGCGCCGAGTACGACCGCCACCCCGAGCCGGCCACCTGCAACCGGCTGACGCCGCTGCTGGCGCAGCAGATCAAAGACGAGCTCAACGAGCTCAAGATGTCCATGGAGGTCCATCCCGACTCGCGGGCATTCACGCATTTTTTCTAGAGCGCACTCTGCATGCATGCCTTCCCTCCACCTCACACTCGTTCCCCCTCTGATTCACATTCCTTTGCATATATTTATACTAGCTAGCGACTTTTTGCGGCGTTGCCTTGTTTGGTCTGATTGAGTCTTTTGGCTTACATGCTGCCAGCCTATGTGGTGCCCGGGCAGCCCGTAACTAACGAGCCAGATGCATACGAACTGGGGTGCGGCCTCGAGATCCAACACAACAAGGTGGTGGCGACTCTGCTCGGCCAGCTCCGGGCCACAGCGACCGCCGGCCGGACGCGGCTCGACGTGATCAACAAGTTTGCAAATCCTTATAACCAGCCGTCGACCGGCAATTCACAGCGAGCGACCTCAAGTTTACCTGATGTGGGCGACGTTGTCTACGGCCAGGTGCTCCGACTCGCCCCGCAGCAGGTGCACCTCCAGGTTTTGGCAGTCGAAAACAAGGGCGAGCTCCTGCCCGACTCGGGCGTGGGATGGAGCGCACACGCCGTTGGCACAGTAAGGCAGGCCACGGGCACGCTGGGCGAGCTCGGGGAGCTGGGAGAGTCGTACGGAGGCATCATCAGGTCGCAGGACGTCAGGGCGACCGAGCGCGACAAGATCGTCCTGAGCGAGTGCTTTAGGCCCGGCGACATTGTGCGCGCCAAGGTTCTCAGCCTGGGCGACGGCGCAAACTACTACCTGAGCACAGTGGAAAACAGCCTCGGCGTTGTTTTTGCCTCGAGCCTGCATGGAGCACAGCTGCTCCCGCTCGACTGGCAGACCATGACCGCCGCCGCCACAGACGAAGTAGAGCCGCGCAAGGTAGCAAATCCGTTTATCTAGTCTATATCTTTCCAAATGCCGCCGCACAGACAGTTGCGGTTAAACAGACTGCCCACCTGGTTGAGCTGCTTTTGCCGCGCCGTCTCGATCGCGCTGGGCTGGCCGCACCGCGTGCACAGCCGCTGCTTGCAGGTGCTTTTGATCACAAACTTTTTGATCGCGTCGATCTTGTCCTTGCCCACCAGCTGGTGCTCGTCCAGCAGCAGCCACGAGGTGTCGTAAAAGTACAGGTTGGGGATCTGGATCGTGCTGAGCAGCCGCTTAAACAGCAGCACAATCTGCGACACTACCGGCAGAACCAACGCGGGGGTCTGGTTGTTTTTGATCAGCTCGAGCTCGAGCGCTTGCTTGACCCGATCCTGCATCTGGTCGTTTTGGTAGAGCGTTTGCAGCCGCTTGTCAATCTCCTTGAGGATATTATCAAATGCATCAAGAGGAATCACCCCATTGCAGATGTTTGTGAACCGTTTGTGGGTGAGCATGGCCACCCCTAACGCCGCACCCAGCTGGCGCTCCTGGTTCATCATGTGCACCAAAAAGGTCTCAATGCCCTTGACACCCCGGATAATAAATATGAGCAGCCAGCGCATGATTTTCGACAAGAGTACATTGACAAACGACCCGGCATTGCTTGCCAAGTACTGCACGCTGGGGTCCTTTTTCGGGTCCTGCGAGGGCTGCCCCTGCTGCACGGTTGCGAGAAAAATCTCCTTGGTGAGGTGCACAATCAAGTCTGTAAACCACCGCAGCAGGCCAAGCATGCTGTTGATGTGGTAGCAGTGCAGCGCAATCTGGGCCAGCTGCTGCTGGGGCTGCAGAGGCGGCTGCTGCTTGGACGCCACGCGGCGGAGCGTCCACTTGGTCACAAATGCAAGGTACTGGATGTTGAGACCCATCCACGCCATCAAACTCGACGGCGTGCGCGTCCAGTTCTTTTGCGTGCCGAGCTCCATCTGCAACATGAGCCAGCGCTGCAGGCTGGATGGAATTACAATAAACTTGTCGGTCTGGCGCGGGTCATCGGTGGGATCAAACGGCACATTGAGCAGCCGCTGCGACTCGGTTGTGATCAAGTTTTTAAATGTGTTTGTGTTCATATTTTGGTTGCGCTGCGGCAGGTCCACATTGATCCAGTTCCATATGAGCTGCAGCAGGTCGTCGCAGTGAATGTAATTGTAGACGCTGTAGGCGTACGATGTGGCAATTAGAGTGGGCAGCTCTGCCAGCTTCTCGGGGCTCACAATCTTGCACGAGAGGTGGCGCAGGGTGACCTTGCCGTCATTAATCTGCGCAGCCATCGACACATTAGGGCTAAAGCAAAACTCTCCAGTTCCAAGCTGAAACTGCAGTTCCCGGCCAGGCAAAAGCATCGGCACCGAGATGAGGTTTTGGGACTCGATGGAATTGTCTCCGTAAATAATAATGATTGCAGTTTTGAGCAGACAATAGCTCTTGATTGCTTTGGAAGTTGTGCGTGAGTCACTCAGGTACAGTTTTGAGCGCGGTGCCGGCTCGGCCTGGGCCTGAAACGCCGGGTGCAGCTTCTCAGTCCAGGGCGCCAGCTTGAAGATGAGCACGTGTGAGGTCTCTGCGACGTTGAAGATGGCATGCACAATCGGCTTGAGCTGCGGCATGGAGGGGCTCTGGATAATCTCAAACACTGTGAGCTCACCCCCCATCGGCTCGGTCACTGCGCACGCCGCGATAGGCCTGATCCTGGTCTCCTTGACAGCGGCGCCGTCAAAGACAATCGATATGTCGAAAAGCATAACCTGCGACTCGCAGTAGGCAGCCATCATGAGCGTGTCCCCCGTGGTTGTGAACGCCGCCGCTCGCACTACGCCCGACGCGGGGAGGGGCACGCTCACCTCCTTAAAGTCATCGCCCTCGGTGATGATGCGCAGCATTCCATTGCCCGTGACTGCCAGCAGGCACGTTTTGCCGTGGACGGGGTGCAACGGGCCGCTGGGCTTGATTGAGCTCCATACGGCCTTTGTGTTGGGCAGAGGTTGCCCTGGCTGGGGCTTTTGTGGTTTGGGGACCGAGGTGGGCAGCCCAAGACTCTTGTCATTGTTGAGCCAGCACAGCTTGATCACCTTGTCGAGCTCTGCTGGTCGGCTGCGAGGGTCTGCAACACTGAGCCAGGGAGCCTTGATCTTGTAGTGGCCCCCGGGGAGAATCTCGATAATTTCGATCCGGCCAGTTTCGTCTACGACTGCTAAATCGAAATGTGGCCCAAACGAGAGAAATGCAACGTCGCGACCAACATTGACTTTAATGGGCGGCATGAGCTGCCAGGTCACACCGTCCAGCCGCTCTAGCCAAGTAAAGTAGACATTCAGCCCGAGCGAGTAGGCCAAAACACCATTTTTACTCCAGACAATGTTTGTCATGGGTGTTGAAGCCAACCCGAGCTGGGAGGGTTTGATGTTTGGGGGCTGCCCAGAGAATATTGAATAACCTCAAATCCGCTGCGCTGGCCGTGCCGGTTTAAATCACCCCACTATTACTACACAATTCGTCTCCTCCGGCCGCACCCCCCCCCCTGCGCCCCTCTATAAAACCCTACAATCGGCCCCAATTTACTAATGGAGATGGAGCACACAGGCCACGAGGGCATGCACCACGACCACAATGCCGCCGTGCATTTCGGCTGGGACATCCCGTTCTCTCTAATTGTGCACCTCACACTCGTGTATATCGCGCTCGGGTTCATTGTTCCGTACGCGTTCGCATGCAAGCAGGCCGGCAACCAGACGCGTCACCTGCTGGTAATTGTCACTGCTGCGGTGCTGGCATTTGTTGGGGCGTTTTTCGGGCACCTCACGGGTATCGACCGCTATAATCCGTGGTTTGTTGACTTTGCCGTCGTCTACAATTTGGCCTGTGCCGGCATCTCGCTGCTTTTACTGGTCTACGTCCCGCGCGGCGTCCTCAGCCACATGCGCAGCGCCCTCAATGTCGCCCACATTGTTCTTTTGACCCTGCAGCCCCTGATCTCGTGGGTGTTTTGCGGACTCGGGTTCATCAGCCTGATCGGCTTTTGCAAAGCCGACCACCTGGGCCAGTGCCTCGCGCACGGCATCATGGGAACGGCATTCATTGCCTATGGGCTGCTTTTGCTGGTCATGCTCTACGTTGGCGAGGGGTTTTTGCGCCGCCAAAACAAATCGCAGGAGTTCTACGACTCTACCATCATTACCGTGTGGGGTATCATCAACACTTTTACAGAGCACCGTTGGGGCCAGGCTTGGAACCACGGAGACATTCAGCACACGTCCATGGGGATCGTCTGGTGGGCTGCCGGCATGCTGGGTATGTACCTCAGCTGGAACCGCATCAAGGGCCAGCCGCGCCGCCACCACCTTCCTGCGCTCATCCTGCTAGTCACTGGGTACAGCATGGCCACCCACGTGCAAAACACCGCCGTGTCTACCAACATCCACTTTATGTTTGGCGTGTTTCTCATGCTCGCCGGGCTCGCCAGGGTCATTGAAGTCTCGTTTGTGCTTCAAGATGCCGCCCACACTGGTCTCGGGCGCGCATTCCAGTACCTGCCGCCCATGCTACTCGTGCAGAGTGGGTGCATGTTTATGTGCGCCACTGAGGAGGCTATGAAGTTCTTGGCCGACCAGGGCATCATGGCTGCGCCCTACGTCCTGTTTGTAACCTCAATCGCGTCGCTGATCTTCCTGAGCGGGGTGTTCAACATCGAGAGCTATGTGGTGCTGCTTCCGTCCAGCAAAGAGCTGCGCGAGGATATCGAGCTCCGCCCGTTCATGGACGAGGCGCACGAGTTTGATATCGACGAGTAATTTATGTAAATAGAGAGACAAATACCGACTGGAAGCCCTCCCACCCCCCCCATACAGCTCCTCCGCGGACAGCCCGATGTCACTGTTTAAAAACTAAATATTGATCAAATCTACTCGCTTCATCTACCGGCATCCACCCTCACCCTCACTAGCTCCACTCTGATCAGTGCCCGCGGATGCAACTTTTCGAGTGACACGTCCCAGGCATGCACTCTGACGCAGATATCTGTGCATAATCTGAGCGATCCGACGATTTGATTGGCCCAATGTGCATGACTGTTCTCGGGGACAACCGCTGCAATCAAGTAAAATCTTGTTTAGAAACGTTAAAGGCGCAAAACGAAATGCAGCATCAATAGCGGGCTAGTCGGCAAGCATTGGCAACAAATTTTTCACTTTGATTGTCGAGCCCGCCGGCTTCCGGTATCGGCCTGCATGATACCTGCATAAGCGTGCAGGTGCATGAACTTATTGGACGGTGATAACAGACCGCATATAAAGACCGGCATGGACCTCGCCTCGAGTCAACATGTCCAACCTTCCCGTCGAACCCGAATTCCAGCAGGCCTACGATGAGCTGCTCCTTACCCTCAAGGACTCGACTCTGTTTGAGAAGCGCCCCGAGCTCGAGCGCCTCGTGTCTGTTGTCTCTGTTCCCGAGCGCGTTGTTCAGTTCCGCGTCACCTGGGAGGACGACCAGGGCAAGATCCAGGTCAACCGTGGCTTCCGCGTCCAGTTCAACTCTGCCCTCGGCCCTTACAAGGGTGGTCTCCGCTTCCACCCCACCGTCAACTTGTCTGTTCTCAAGTTCCTCGGTTATGAGCAGATCTTCAAGAACGCCCTCACCGGCCTCAACATGGGCGGTGGCAAGGGTGGTTCCGACTTTGACCCCAAGGGCCGCTCCAAGTCTGAGATCCGCCGCTTCTGCCAGAGCTTCATGACCGAGCTCCAGCGCCACATTGGTGCCGACACTGACGTGCCTGCCGGCGATATCAACGTTGGTGGTACCGAGATTGGTTTCCTGTTTGGCCAGTACAAGCGTCTCCAGAACAAGTTTGAGGGTGTCTTGACCGGCAAGGGTCTCAGCTGGGGTGGTTCCCTCATCCGCCCCGAGGCTACCGGCTACGGTCTCATTTACTACGTCGAGCGCATGATTGAGAAGGCCACTCAGGGCAAGGAGACCTTCAAGGGCAAGACTGTCTTGATCTCTGGTTCCGGTAACGTTGCCCAGTACGCCGCCCTCAAGGTCATTGAGCTTGGTGGTGTTGTGCTGTCTCTCTCTGACTCCAAGGGTACCTTCATCTCCAAGTCTGGCTTCACTGCCGAGCAGATCTCCAAGATCGCCGCCATCAAGCTTGAGCGCAAGGAGCTCAGCACCCTGAGCAGCGAGTTTAGCGACTGCACCTACCACGAAGGCGCCCGCCCCTGGACCTTGGTTGACAAGATCGACGTTGCTCTTCCCTGCGCCACCCAGAACGAGGTCTCCAAGGAGGAGGCTGAGCACCTTGTCAAGGCCGGCTGCAAGTACGTCGCTGAGGGCTCCAACATGGGCTCCACCATGGAGGCCATTGAGGTCTACGAGTCTAGCCGCCCCTCTACTGGTATCTGGTACGGTCCCGGTAAGGCTGCCAACGCTGGTGGTGTTGCCGTCAGTGGTCTCGAGATGGCCCAGAACTCCCAGCGCATCAACTGGACTTCTGAGGAGGTTGACCAGAAGCTCAAGGATATCATGACTGCCTGCTTCAACAACTGCTACGAGACTTCCAAGGCCTTTGCCAAGTCCGAGGAGAAGTTGCCCTCGCTTGTGCGCGGTGCCAACATTGCCGGTTTCGTCAAGGTTGCCGATGCCATGATTGCCCAGGGCGACTACTTTTAAATATTAGATATGATTATTATGACCTTGCAAAAACACTAGTCAGAGGATCGCGACCCATCAAGCCCTAGCCGCGTGGCCGCCGGGTGGTATGCACCGTCATGCACGACATGCATGACCATGCACCGCCAGCCCAGGAGTAGAAGCAGATATATACCCGCGCGATAAATCTGATTTAAATCTACCCTTTTAAAGCCTGAAGCCTCAGCTTCGCGAAGCCCCTCCCTCACGTCATCATGGACAAGCGAAAGCTCGAGGACGACCCCAGCGAGCGGCAGGTGCTGGTGCCCGCCACCGCGCCAGACCTGCATTACACGTCCAAAACAGGTCTCTGCTACGATGTGCGGTTCCGCTACCACTCGCGGCTCAACGTCGTGCCCGATAACTACCTCGACCCGCATCCCGAGGATCCACGGCGCACGTTCCGAATTTACAAGACCCTGGCCGAGCACGGACTCATTGTAGACGAGTTTCTGAGCGGCGCCCGCGAGCTGGGCGCGCTGATGGAGAAGATCGACGCCAAAGAGGCCACCCCTGAACAGTTGCGATTGGTACACTCCAAGGCCCACCTTGATTTCATTTCTAGCCTTGAGAAGATGGATATCGAGCGCCTGCTACACGAGTCTGAGCACGGCGACTCAATCTATGTCAACACAGACTCGTGCCTGACCGCCAAGCTCAGCTGCGGCGGTGCCATTGAAAGCTGCCGCGCCGTGGTGGAGAAGCGCGTCAAAAACTCGCTAGCTGTCATTCGCCCGCCGGGACACCACGCTGAGCCCGAGGCCCCCGGCGGATTCTGCCTGTTTTCCAATGTGGCCGTCGCTGCCAAGGTGATGCTCGCCGACTACCCCCATGTCCAGCGTATTGTGATTCTTGATTGGGATATTCATCACGGCAATGGCACCCAAAAGGCCTTTATCAACGACCCGCGTGTGCTGTACATCTCCATCCACCGCTACCAAAATGGTAACTTCTACCCGGGCACAAAGGCCGGTGGTGCTGATAAGGTGGGCGAGGAGCCTGCGCAAGGCAAGAATGTAAACATCCCTTGGAACCAAAAGGGCATGACGGACGGTGACTATATCGCCGTGATGTACCAACTGATTCTGCCCATCTGCGACGAGTTCAATCCCGACCTGGTTATTATTTCGAGTGGGTTTGACGCCGCCGATGGGGATCCCATTGGTCAGTGTCACGTTTCGCCCGCGGGCTACGCGTACATGACCCACCTGATGAAGCTCTACTGCGATGGAAAGCTCGTGGTGTGTCTGGAGGGTGGATACAACCTCGACTCCATCAGCGTCTCTGCGCTTGCAGTCACCAAGGTACTGCTAGGCGAACCCCCATCGAGACCCCAGACCACAGTGGCCTCCAAGAGCGCTATCCAGACCATTGAACAGGTCAAGCGCTACCAGAGCAAGTACTGGAAGTGCCTGGGCCCCGAGATGCCCTTTATGGACGATAAAGTTGCCGATGAGTTTGACCCTCTCGCAGACATTCTGCGCAAGTTTGAAGCCAGCCTCTACCGCGAGCGGTTCCAGCTAACGCCGCTGCAAGCGAAAGACAAACTCGGTCCTCTGCAGGTGTTGTGCTCGCCAGAGATCTACAACAGCGAGAAGCTACTGGTAATTTTACACGGAGCGCCCTCAATATGGGCCTCCAAGGACGCCGAGACTGGGCTCATCGACACCGCGGATGGCGCCGTGTGGTGCCAGAGCCAGAGCTACATCAAGTGGGCTGAAGAAAAAGGCTACGGAGTAATGGACATTTTCTTCCCTAGTGAGGAAGTGATCATCAACGAGGAGCTCCCCGACCCTCACGAGGTCCTGGTGTACCTGTGGGACAATATGATCCGTCACTTTGCGGCCAAAAGCATTGCCTTTGTGGGGATTGGCCCCTGCTACAATGCTCTTGTCTACCTCGCAGGGCACCGCCAGATCAAGAGCCGCACCGATGCGATTATTGCCTTTGTGTGCAACGACCAGCTCAAGCAGCTGTACCCGGCGCTGGAGGAGGCCGCCGTCGACTGGTTCTGGAAGATGAGCTTGATCTTCACCAACGAGGCACACAAATGTTGGGATAATCTCAATGGCTCCGGCACGCGCAAGCCTCGCAAGCGCATGGGCCGCGTCATCCGCACAGAACAAAATTCCCTGTTTGCTATGGTGAATGCTTGCTTCGAGGAGACCACTAACTTTATTGTTGATAAGTAGATTTACGAATTTCGAATTTTCGGAAACGGCTCAATCTTTTTGAGTACGAGCTTTTGGTGCGGCTCGCCATATACCACTCCCTTGAGGTCGCCCTCGGCTATTATTTGCGCTAGCCCGACCTGCGTGAGCATGTTGTAGTCTTTGGGGTCTGTTTCTGGGTCAAACACGCCGCTATGTGCAAACGCAGTCTCGATATCGCTCAAGTCCAGGTGGTGGCTCCGGCCACGATGAATCCAGACATGGTTGACAATGTGCACTTTGCACAACAGCTGCATCTTGAGCAGAGCTAGATAGAGGTGTTTGCTGGTGAAGAACTTGCGGTGCTTGGCCAGGTGCTGCCGGTATGCCGTTGTGTTGCCGCTCCTTAGCGCGCTAATCAGGGGCTGGTATGCCTCCTTGACCGCCGGGTATTTATCCCATGGAAACTCTCGAGAGGGAAAGATTCTCGCAGACATGATTTTGGCTGGAATGAGGTACATTAGGAGCACCTGACGGCTGGACCGCGCGTCCTCGGTCATGGGGCACATGTTGAACGCCTTGTCCAGGCGCGAAGATGCGTCCACATACTTTTGGTCCACCAGTGCAAGCACGCCAGTATAGTAAAACCAGGGCGCCTGGAGGTTTGTCTCAAGATTATCCAGAGGAGTCAACCGCCGAGTGTGAGTGACGGAGCCCTTGAGAACACCCTCTGCGAGACTGAATGCACGCAGTCTAAAGTGAATTGAGAGCAGCAGACACGCCACCAAGTAGTACCCGACGACCTTGTCGCTGGTCTTGCCTGGCTCGCATATTGTTGTGGCTGGCAGGGCACTGTTGAGTACATATGCACACTCGACAAGATACTCGTGCTCACCTGAGCCCACAGCGACTAGTTTGAGTTGGGAGCACGCCGCATACAGCACTAGCTCGATCCACCGATTCTCGGTGCGAGTAAACTTGACCACTTGCTTGGCCATCTCGACTGTTAGCCTGAATTTTTCCTTATAAGAGGATGCTAGTGCCGCCTTTACCCACGCATTGACAAACAACTGCCAGTTCTGTGGGACCTCTTGTTCAATGAGCCGCAGCAGCTGAGCGAGAGGCAGGTTGGCCCCGTCCTCGACCACAACTCTGTCTGCCCGAATCCAGAGCGCTACCTCAACGCCCTTTTTGCCCTTTATGGCCGCTGCCATGTCTGATATGCACGACATGTCTTTCGAGCCGCTGATGAAATAAATCACTTACACATATCATATACATACTCGGCTATAGCCATGCTGGCAGTGAGGCCAGGACTCTCCATATTTTGCAGGTTTATAAACCCGGGCAGGCTCTCCTCAATCACAAAATCCTGAAATCCAGCATCTGTGATTTTAGGGCGAATGCCGCTGTAGTCCGGGGTCAGGAGCGACGTATCAATGTCAATGTACTCGTTTATAGTCTCGGCGGCGCCCTCAAGGTTGTTTGAAACGCTGTAGTCGACTGAATCGACCCATTCGAGGTCTGGCCCAAATCGCAAGCGGCCGGCCAGGTCAATTGTGAGATGAGTTCCCAGCGAGGCGATGCTCGAAGGGCATGGGTACACGAGCCTGCCGACCTTGGGCTGGCTCAGCGGGTACGAGTAGTACGTCCCCTTTGCATAAAAGGCCTTGTAGTGCCTTTCGGGAGGCAGGATCATGTTTGAAATCTCAGGCGCCCAGAGACCTGCACTGTTGATGAGAGCATTGCACTCGAGCTCTACGACCTCGCCGCCCGACTCGCACTCAACAATGTAACCGCCAGGCTTGCTGGTGATGTTTGAGACTCGCGTGTGCGTGACGATTTCGCCGTCGTACTCTTGGATCTGTGACTCGTAAAAGTCCATGAGGCTGTGCGCACTCACAATACCCGTTGTTGGGCTCTCCAAGATAGCCTCGCGTGCTTTGATTGCGGGCTCGAGCTGCTTGGCGGCGTCAAGAGAGAGCCAGCGCAGCGGCACTTTGGTGTGCTTGGCTCTCCCGAGCATAGCCTCGAGGTACTCGAGCTGGGACTCGTTCTGAGCTACGACCCATTTGCCGCAGTTTTTCACTTGAACACCGAGCTTTTGGGCCTCGTAGATCCGACGCTTGCCCTCAATGCATAGCCGCGTTCTGAGGCTGTCTACTGGGTGGTAGATGCCTGCGTGCACGACCTCAGAGTTGCGCGAGCTTGTTTCTTGGCCGACGTGGGCGTTCTTTTCGAGAATAGCCACCCGCAGCCCGGCACGGGCGAGCCGCGCACCAATGGCAAGGCCGATCGCACCGCCTCCAATCACGACATGCGAGTACATGACTATCTAAATTACTGGCCGCTGAGCAGGGTGTGCACGGGGGCATCGAGCTTATCGCGACCCTTGAGGAACAAGAGTTCCAGCAAAAACAGGTAGGTCACGGTCTCGCCGCCGGCCATCTTGACGAGCTCGCCGGCGCCGGCCGCAGAGCCGCCGGTGGCGATGATATCGTCCACAATAACGACCTTTTGGCCCTGCTTGATGGCGTCCTTTTGCAGGGCAAACACGTCCTTGCCGTACTCCTTCTCGTAGGTGACCTCGAAGCAGGGGCCGGGGAGCTTGCCGGCCTTGCGCACAGGCACAAAGGCGCAGCCGAGCTGCAATGCCAGGGTGGGCCCAAACAAAAAGCCGCGGGCGTCGAGGCCAACAATGACGTCGGGCTTGATGTTTTGCGAGCTCAAGTATGTCTTGAGGCCATCGATAAGGGCTTGGAAGAGCCTGGGGTCCTGGAAAATAGGCATGATATCCTCAAAGAGAATGCCCTTGGAGGGAAAATCCTCGTACTGGCGCAAGGCCGCCTTGAGCGAAGTCTTGATTGAGTTCATTTTAGAGAGTTGGACTGGCTGGCTTATCAGAGTGAAAAATAGCCCAAAGATCGAGATCGGGGTTAGGGTTGTGCAGAGACCGCATCCGCACGTCTGGTGCAAATCTCAAGCTAAAACAGCAAATCTAGTATACTTTAAAATAATTTCCAGCCAAGCAAAAAGGCCACGAGCGCTATGATGAACACGGTGGGCACGGGGACACCCGGCTGCTGCTCGGCAGCGTGCGAGTGGTGTCCGTGCTGGACGCCGCTGTGGGTGCCAGCGCTCTTTGGCTCGCGGTCAAGACCACCGCTGACGCTGCCGGCGGCACCCTGGGAGGCTTGCGAGGCCTGCACAGAGTCGGTTTTGGCGCCAGTGTGCGTGAGGCCCGAGGACTGGTCAATGCCGGAAGACTTTGTGTGCTCAGTCTTGCCGCCGGTGTGAGTGAGCCCACTCTTGTCGCTCTTAGCGCCAGTGTGCGTGAGCTCGCTCTTCTCGCTCTTGCCGCCAGTGTGGGACTGGTGCTTGTCGTAGTGGTTGATACCTGCGGCACCGGCGGCACCGGCGCCAGCGACACCAGCGCCAATAGCCTTGCCGTCGGCACCTCCAACGTTGACGCCGCTCTTTTCGAGCTGCTGCTGTCCCTGAAGGCCGCCCTGCTGGACCTGACCAGCGAGTTTGGAGTGGTCAGAGGTGGAGGCAGGGCCAGCGGTGGACCCAGCAGAGCCAGGGGTAGAGCCATAGGTAGAGCCAGAGTGCCCAGAGGGCCCAGTAGAGCTAGTGGAGCCAGCAGAGCCATTGGCCGAGCTGCTGGCGACACCAGAGTGCTGTTTAGAAGCCGAGCCGAGCGCAGCGCCAGAAGTGGCACCAGCAGTGGCTCCAGCAGCTCCAGAAGCAGCCCCAGAGCCACTTGAAGAACCAGCAGGCACAGCTCCAGAGCTAGAGCCCGAGTAGTAGTCGGGGTTTCCGCCAAAACCTGCGCCCACGGCCCCGCCAGCTTCGTGAATAGAGGGCCCGGTAGCACCGGGGTGGTTGCTGGCAGAGCTCACGCCGGACTTGACCGACGCAGCACTCGAATCCTTGCTGAACAGCGAGCCGATAGCGGCGCCGGCCACACCCACGGCGGCACCAGCAGCGGCGGTTGCACCCGCAGCGGCATTAGAGACGCCGGTAGCAGCGTTGGAGGCTGCGTTGGAGGCAGAGCTGGCGTAGCTGGGGCCGTTGCTGCCGCTGCTCCGGCCGGCCGCGGCGGTGTCGAGGCTGGACTTGTCCGCGGACCCAGCGCGCTCAGACTCAATGCCACTAGAGCTCTTGGAGGCAGTGCTCGCAGGAATACCAGCCGCAGTGTAGTTTGCCTCGGAATTAGCACTTTGGTCGTAGGCAGCAGAGCCAGAGGACGAGTTGGCCCCAGCAGCGCCTGCGAGGCCGCCGTGAGCATTGTGCTCGTACACAACAGAGACGCGCTGCGAGAAAAAGTTCTGGCTGTTGGCCTCCAAGCGCTTCCAGAGCTCGACGCTCGGCTCATTGGTCTCTGCCTCACTCACAATAGCGCCCAGGATGAGGAACTTGTCGCGGGAACCCTCGCCCTCGCTCTCGCCGCCAACATCGCCATTACGACTGATGGTAACCTCAAGCGTGCTGCCAGGCTTGATCGAGCTGGCGTTGGGGTGCACCGTGAACAAGCGGGGCTTGGTGGTCTTGACCTTGTACACAAGCGGCCGCTCAGAGCTCGTATTGGTGATGTGGATGGTTTTAGTTTGGATCCCGTTGTGGGGGATCTGGTACACCAAACGGGTAGTATCAATATTCATGTCCATGATAGGATGCAGGCAACATGTCAAGCTGGAGAGGGTGGCCTACGTTGCTGCTCACGTGACCTAATGCACATCGCTCTGCGGCAATGCTGCGCGCAATCTGCAGAGCGCTGCATGCACGCTAATAGATACGGGCCGAGGCGCAGTTGCAAGCGGTATTCAAGGTTGTTTTGGCCCGCCGTTGGCCCGCCGCGGGGGGTGCGCCGAGGGGGGTGCGCCGAGGGGGGCACTGGCTGCACACATGTGGAGCAAAAAATAATCCTGCAAAAACACTACTTTAGCATCATAAATAACTACCTACTACTTATCCTTGCCCTGCCCCGGCTGGGGAGCGCCAGGAAAGCCGGGAAACATGGGCATGGGGAAGGGCATCTGGCCATTGGCCGCACCAGGCATGGGTGGCATTACCGGCATCCCTGGCATGGGCATACCGGGCATGGGGAATGGCATACCAGGCATACCAGGCATACCAGGCAGGCCAGGCATCCCTTGAGCTCCAGGCATGGGGAACATGGGCATCTGCGCCATCTGTCTCTGCTTGGAGATAACGCGCGACGAAATGCCTCCACCAACCTCAATGTCGGGCTCCTCCATCACCTGGCCGCCCTCGAGTTCGTGGTTGCCAGTGCCTCCGTGGGCCGCGGTCATCGCCCAGCGGATATCCGCCTCGGTTAGGCGGCCAATAGGAATGACGCTAATCCCCTTAGCGTAGTCAAAGCAGTCGCGAGGGCCAAAGCCAACGCCCCAGCGCGCGCGCAACTCAAACCCGCGGCTGCGGCCGTTTTGCTCCCAAACCTCGCGCACTTTTTGGGCGTCAGCCCGGGTATAAACTTTGATGAACGCTTGGCGCTTTTCCTTGCCAAAGATGAGCGATTGGAGAGGGACCACGTCGCTCACTGCCTGGCGCACAGCGGCTTCGTCCATGTGGCCAGGGATGTTGCCGACAAAGAGCGTGCGGCTCAGCACTCTGATGCTGTTTGTTGGTTTGAGTGACTCGTCGATTTCGACAATGCGGTTCTCCTTTTGAGCGGGTGACCGGCGCTGGCTGCCAGGGCTAACGCTACGATCGCGACGCGCGGGCTGGGCGCTGCGACCACGAGCACCCTGGTCCTGCGCACCCTTGCCCGCATCAGTAGACTCAGCCTTGGGCGCCTGGGCCATGAGCTGGTCCAAAAGGCTCGGCTTGGGGGCCGGCTCAGCAGGCGCAGATGTCAGGTTGGCCAAAGCGGCAAACACGCTCGCGGCATTGACAGGCGCGGCCGCGGGGGGAGGCGTCACAACTCGCTCCTTGAGCTCCTCATCAAGGCCGCCATAGTGGTAGTCCGGGCCAGGGGATCCAGGAGGGGTCAGGCTGTAGTGCCCGGTAAAGTAGTCGGCCTTGATCGCGTCGAGAACTGATGCATCAAAAAACTCGGATTTCCTCCACATGGCAATCACTTTACTCATTTTCTCATAATTATCGACTGTGGATTTACGCGGTTTCAGTGCAGAGATAAAGTCGGGCAGCCCTGCGCTCAGCGCCTCAAACGCGCCCGAATCCTTGGGTAGTGCGCGCGACACGGCATCAAACACATACAGCGCGCCAAGTTTGTGTGTAAGTGGGAACGAGCTCGCGCTCTTGAGAATGGCCTCGACGACCTCGTCTTGGTGGTGGGGCGCCTCGCGCGCGGCGACCTGTGAAATACCTTTAATGCGCGATCCAGAAACGCCAGGCGCCTTGTAATTTGATAACTCGGTTAATTTAGAGTTGAGCTCTTCCATTACTATAAATAATTAAAATGGTGTGGGTGGGACGGAACAATGATTAATGCTGCGGCGCGCGCACGTTATATACCAAACCGTTTGCTGAGTCATCGAGAATTTTAACTGCACAATGGCGTCACTCTGCATCTCCTTGGCATTCTCTTCGCCTGCGGTTGCCGCCGAGACAACTCGCCAAGTGAAGGTTTGCACACTCAAAGAGACAGCTATAAACATATTGTTCGGTTTGATAAATAAAGTTAGCAGAAAAAGTGGTACACGCGCTTGCCAAAGTTGGCGCGAATGGCTGCCTTGTATGCCTCTTCCTCTGCTTGATACGCCGCTTCATCAATAACTCTCAGGTCAGAGGTGACATCCAGGTCCTTGGGCATGATGGGTTTCCACTCCTTGGTCCAAATCTTGTGGCCGACAAACATGATGATCACGGTAGGCACACTCAACTCTGCCTGGAAGAAATCAGTTGGGTTGGCGGGAGTGCCCAAGGGGAAGATGGCAACCCACATTTGCAATCCAAAGGCAAACACACAAATGCCGAGAGCAATCCACGAACCAATCTCGCCAAAGGGCGATTTGTACCTTAGCTCGCTCAAGGGCACACCAGCGCGCCTGAGACCATGGCGGTGGCGAATGTGGCAGTAGCACACCGAGGCCCACGCGTACAAAAACGACAGGGCAGTGAATGCGTACAGCCAGTTGAAAACGTCATTGTACTTGTCGCTCGCGCACACAAAGCACAGCAAACCAAAGATAAACACAGGAATCAGGGCGCCCAAGGGACGGCCACTGCGGTCAATGTAGCACATAAACTTGGGGGCAAGGCCTTGAGTCGCCAGGGCGACAAAGGTGCGCGACGAGGCAAACACCGAAGCATTGCCCACACTAAAGGTTGAGATCATAATCACCACGTTCATAACTGAGGGGAGACCACTCACGCCAGCACGCTCAATCGCAATCACAAAGGGCGAGGCGCTGTTGGCGTTGGCGCTACCCAGCTGAGGGTCGTTGTAGGGCACAAGCAGACCAAGCATGGTGAGACCAACAAGGAAGAAGATAATGATGCGCCACATCACTTCCTTGACGGCGCTAGGAAGAGCACGCGTAGGATTCGCGACCTCGGCTGCCGAAACACCGGCAACCTCAGTACCACCATAGGCAAAGGCCATGCTCACCAAAACAGCTGCGACACCTTTGAACCCGTGGGAAAAGGCACCAGGATCCAAAAAGTATTCGCCTCCAATGTAGTGGTGTTGGGGACCACCACCGCAGTTGATCACAACAGCAAAGATGATAAAACCCAACATGGAGCACACCTTGATGGCGCCAAACAAAAACTCAGCCTCACCATAGCCCTTTGTGCCAAACAAGTTGATAGCAACAATAAGCACGTAGTAGATCGACACCCAGGCGACAGAGTTGACGTGTGCTGCCGGGTTGGGGTCATTGTGCCAGTAGCGGATAGTGGTTGCAGCAGCAATGATTTCAAGAGGGAAAACAATCATCCAACACAGCGCGTAGTTCCACGACAAGGCAAAGGCCCAGCTTTTGTCAATGAACCTATGAGGCAACATCGTGAACGAAGAGCGGATCGGGTAGCGCACACCGAGCTCGCCCATGTCGGCCATGGTAATTAGCACAGCGATACCAATAACAACGGCTGCGATAATCAGAGCACCGGGACCACCGTGTAAAAGGTTATTGCCGGAGCCAATAAATAAACCAGTGCCGACGCAGCCAGCAGCGGAAATCATTTTCAGATGACGTTTGCTCAACTTTGGCTTTGACTTTGCAATCATCGCCATCGCGATCTGGTCTTTGGTCATTCCAACAGTGTCAAACCCATAGTCAATAGGGGCCTTGAACGAGTCAACGAAATCACCAAAAACTCCTCGCGACTGATGCTGTACATAGACACCGTCGACCTCGCTGCCGGTGCTATTTTTCTCGATATTTTGCAGACCCTTTTCCGCGTCTGCCATAATGGTGGTTGTTGGGGTAGCGCAGGGTATTTATTCTGCCGCTGACACACGTCCTCATGCGACCAGCTGCAAGGTGCACACTATCTCGCATGGTGCGTTTTTACATTCACTCACTAAAAAGTGATTGACCACTTCTCAAATGTACACCCGTGGTCGGTTGCTGCCATGATTCACTCCACCGAACCCGGTTGCCCCCGTTTCAACCAATTTTTCACATTTTCAGAGCCCCACACACGCAACTGTGCATATGCCAAGTATGCGACTCTAGCAAAATTTGCCGAAATCGAGTAAAGAGCACTGATGAAAATTATATGTGAGGTGCAGCTTCCAGTCACTTACCGCTCAGGACTTGCAAAATCAAGCCTAGGCCCCGTCTTAGCTTTCAAAGGGAACGTTGAACTGCATGCGCAGAAACATGGTCCTGCATGAAAAAGATAAGAATGCGCTGAAGGGCTTCCTAGCTGCGGGGAGCTTATCAGAATGGCTTTTAGTACTAATTGAATTGGAGCGGGCCGTACAGTGTGAAGCTCTAGGCTGTCTTTTTGATGAGCTTGCCCCGCAGTCGGTGAAGGGCCCCGAGTAATAGGGGAATCCCTCGCGCGTGGTTTTGCCACCACTAGAGTGGCGTGTTGGTGGCGAGTTTATGGCGGTTTGGTGGCAATTTGTGGCGTTTTAAAATAGTGTGGCGCGTGTTGCAGAAACGTACTCCGGGCCGCACGCTGTCCCAATTCACAGCATATGTACAAGTTCAGTCAATACTCTATATAATTTAATCAACCTCCTCCATGACAGACTCGGCAGGAGCAGCAGCCACGGGCTCAGCGGCAGCCGCAGCGGGCTCAGACTCGTCAATGTTGAGACCAAGCGCAATCAAGCGGTTGATGCGGTTGGCGAAGCTGGTGGGCTCCTCAAGAGTGAAGCCAGATGTGAGCAGAGCAGTCTCGTAGAGCAAGGTGGTGAGGTCCTTGACAGTGCGGTCGTCCTTGCCGACAGCCTCAACCTTGGACTTGAGCTCCTTGATGATGCCAGACTTGGGGCTGATCTCAAAGGTCTTCTTGGAGCTCATGTACTGGCCCATGGAGTTGTCAGAGAGGGCCTGAGCCTTCATAATGCGCTCCATGTTGGCGGACCAGCCAAACTGACCGGTACGAATAGCGGCAGGGGCGTCGCCAAGCTTGTCGGAAACAACGACCTTCTCGACCTGGTCACCAAGAATCTCCTTGACAGCCTTGGTGAGGTCCTCGTAGGACTTCTCCTCCTCCTCGCGCAGCTTCTTCTCCTCCTCGGTCTCCTCGAGCTCGTAGTCCTTGGTGACGTTGACGAGGGTCTTGTCCTCAAACTCCTTGAGTTGAGGAATGGCGTACTCATCGATGGCGTCAGTCATGAACAACACCTCAAAGTTCTTGGCCTTGAGGGCGTCGAGGAAGGGGCTCTTCTCAACGGCCTTGATGCTGGGGCCAGTGATGTAGTAGATGTTCTTCTGGTGCTCAGGCATGCGAGTGACGTAGTCCTGGAGAGAGGTCTGCTCCTCGGTGCTCTTGGTAGAGTAGAAGCGCAGCAGCTTGGCAAGGGCGTTGCGGTTCTGGCTGTCCTCGTGGATACCAAGCTTGATGTTCTTGCTGAAGGCAGTGTAGAACTTTTGGAACTGCTCATCATCCTCAGCGATCTCGTTGAAGGTCTCAATGAGCTTCTTGACGATGTTCTTGCGCATGACCTTGAAGATCCTGGTCTGCTGAAGCACCTCACGAGACAAGTTGAGGGGCAACTCCTCGCTGTCGACAACACCCTTGACGAAGCTCAACCAGTTGGGAATCTGGAGCTCCTCACCATCGTCAGTGATAAATACGCGGCGGACGTAAAGCTTGATGTTGGTCTGCTTCTTCTTGCCGTCAAAGAGGTCCATGGGGGCACGGGCAGGAACAAACAAGATGGACTTGAACTCAACGCCACCCTCAACGCTAAAGTGCTTGACGGCGAGGGGGTCCTCCCAATCGTTGGAAATGCTCTTGTAGAAGGTGTTGTACTCCTCCTTGGACACCTCGCTAGGGGGAAGAGTCCAGATGGGCTTGGTCTTGTTCAGCTGCTCATTCTCCTCGACGAGCTCCTTGATCTTCTTGGGCTCCTTCTTCTCAGACTCCTCATCAACCTCCTCAATCTTGGGGGTCTTGTCGTCCTCGACCTGCTCCTCATCCTCGGGAGCGTCCTTCTCGACCTCCTTGGTAACAACGAGCTGAATGGGGTAGGAAACAAACTCAGAGTGCTTCTTGACGACCTCCTTGATGCGGTTCTCCTCGAGGTACTCGAGCTGGTCGTCCTTGAGCTTCATGCGAATGAGGGTACCACGGCTGATACGGGGGTTGGACTCGTCCTTTGTGATGGTGAACTTGCCGCCAGCGCTGGACTCCCAAATGTACTGGTCGTCGTCATTGTGCTTGGTGATAACCTGGACAGAGTCGCTGACGAGGAAAAGAGCGTAGAAACCAACACCGAATTGACCAATCATGCTCATGTCGGGACCGCTGCCACTCTGCATGGCATCCATCAAAAACTGCTTGGTACCAGACTTGGCAATTGTACCAAGGTTGTTGACGAGGTCGGCCTTGGTCATACCAATACCGGTATCGCGAAGCTCGAGGATCTTCTCCTCCTTGTGGGGGGTGATGCGAATGTAGAGCTCGGGCTCGCTCTCCAGAGCCTTGGGGTCATTAAGGCTGATGTAGCGAATCTTGTCAAGAGCATCACTTGCGTTGGAGATCAACTCACGCAGGAAAATCTCCTTGTTTGAGTAGACAGTGTTGATGATCAAGCTCAAAAGCTGAGAAATCTCGGCTTGAAACTCAAAAGACTCAGAAGACATGTGTTTGAGGGCACATTGGGGGTCGCTTATTATATATATTAATTGTGGAGAATTTCTGCAGGGTTCCATGTGCTGACAAACTTTTCGAACCTTGAGGAAGTCGTGGTGAAGAACATAGCAGAGCCTTCTAGAAACCCCCTTTCCTGAAGGCACACGACCTTCAAAATTCCGCCTGTGAAATACCAAGGGCAAAACCCATTGCTAATTATGGATGTCATCTGCAAGCTGCATGAATGTGGGTCCCACTGCATGCGTCAAAACCATCTTGCATTTCCCACCCATCTGCTGACTTGGAACATGATAGCGCCCACTCCGTAGCATACACCGCAAAAAATCATCATGCCCAGGTAGTTGTGACCCTGCAATCGCCCGCTGATGGGCAAACCAGTCAGAGCGGCAAAACTCGAAATCGTGTAGCACGTACCATATCTCTTGCCGTATTCGTAGGTACTTGAAATGCGTGAGACACACACTGGAGTCAAAGAAATTGTGCTACCGCTGAAAAATCCAAACACCACTGTGAATGCAGTTAGACCTGCCTTGGTGTGGCCGACGGGAATCCAGATACACAGACACGCCAAAGAAGACATTACAGTGCAGATTGTCATTACTTTAAAGGAGCCTATCCGGTCTGCAACCCAACCAGGAAGCGCTCTTCCCAATACGCTGGCCACATTGAAATACGCGAGCAGCTGATTGCCGTAGTCCTGGCCCATACCATTTGCAACGGCATATGTCACCAGATAATTAAGCGGCACGAAGATTGCCCACTCGCACAGGAAAATTGCCAGAACGCAGCAACAGTAGCGGACCTCTTTGAACATATGGAAGCTCACGACAGCGCGGGACGTGAACTTGGCCTGTTCCTTGTGTCTGTCTTTAGTGAAAATGACACAGAGCAACAGCAAGAAACAAATTTCAAACGCTGTTATGCGAATTGCCCATGCAAATCCCAAACTAGTGCCAACCATTTTATTGATTGTGAGTGGGAACAAAATACCACCAAAAGCACCTCCTGAGGCAGCGATGCCTGTAGCCACTGCTCGCCTCTCCTTGAACCAATGGCCCACGGATGTTATGCAAGGTGTAAATACCATTGAAGAGGCGATACCTCCAGGGATTGAGAATGCAAGAATAAAGTGCCAGTATTTTGTGCATACACTCAGAAGAATAAAAGAGACAGCCATCACGATGCTTCCAGGTATTAATAGTGGCAAAACTCCATAAGCGTCGAATATGGGGCCCACTTGAGCGCTACATGAGAAGCACAACCATAGCCAAATTGAAAATATCCACGAAATGTCAGAATCAGAGTAGTTTTTGAGCTGATTCCGCGAAAGTTCATATTGGATCGTACCAATTGAGTTGGAAATGCCAAAAGTAGATATCATACCACACCAACAGCCAAACACAACCAGCCATGCCGTCATCCCACCCTCGGGGAACTCAAAGGCCTCGGCGGGTTCTTCTTCAGCATCAAAGTCGGTGGACCGACGACTTAAGGGTGGACGATCGGTGTGGTGAGTGAGACTAGAGGCATTGTCAATCCCAGTGGCTCTGGTGGACATTTAGCCGATCGTAATTAAATGATTCATCTTTATAGGAATATCAATGGTTTAGGGTTTGGGGTTTTTAGCCGCCGCATGTGTATTGGGCTTGAATATTTTCGCAAACCTGGGTCTGAAACACTGCCAATTTACCAGCGTCGCAAACTCCCAGGCCAGCGCTTGTGGCTTAGGGCACAGGGACACTTGCTCAAGTGCACCCAGTCGACTATTCGTAAAATATTCGTTACATAGACTAGCTCATCGTTGCCAATAAGTCCTTGGCATAGCTGGAAACAACCTCGTCGTTGGATTTGACGGCCACCCGCACCTGCGTACGCACCTCATCCATTGCCGCTGGCTCAGCTGCGATGGAGCCTGTGTTTATGTGCCCAATATACTCCAGCAGAACGACAAGCGCACTACGTTGCATTGGGGCATCCTTTTCCATCCGCAAAACGCCCAGGCAGCAGTCCAAAATTTTGACGCGGGCGTTGTATGCAGCATGCGCATTTCCAGCGACGACAAGGCCGAGCAGTGACATCGCAGACGCCCTAATTCGATCATCCTGTTTGCTTTGAACACGGATCTTTTGCAAGAGAGCCTCCAGCACTAATGCGTTGGTCGACAAGTCAAACGCACTAGTGCTCGATTGGACAATACGTCCGAGAACCTCGCCCAGGCGTAGCGTAACCTCAAAACTGGAATCTTGGTACCATTCCACTAGTCTTGGAACCACAGCGTTGACGCCAAAACTTTGCGCGCACTGCTCAATAGTTTTGACGGCGTTCAAATAAATAAAAGAGTCATCCTCGCCCAGACAGGATCGCGAAAGCTGTAACGCAGAACTCATTTCCAACACAGGATCGCGACGCTGGACAAGCTTGCGCACCAGTTGCAGGCCGTGAGCCTTGACAGGCGGTAAGGGGTCAACGAGCGATTGTTTGGCAGCACTGAGGACCTGCGTGGAGTCATTGTAGTCGATATTGTCATCGCCAAGGTCCAAGCTGTCACTGCTGATGCTCTCGAGAAGTTTGCAGGTGTACTGAGCTTTGGAACTTATGCTCTCATCACCGTTATTGCAGAGACTCTGTACCACTGTCAAATGTGCACGGATCTTTGAGATTATCTTTGAGTCGTCATAGCATTCCAGAATAATACTGTTGAGCAAATCAATGCACAAACCCACCATCTCCGGCTCAGGGGCGGACTCATCCTCAGAGTCCTCGTCGTCGCTGTCCTGCGGCGAAGACGGGACCTCAAGCGGCGCTGCGCGCTGAATAGTGAGCACTGATAGAGCAAGATCAACAATCTCTGTAGGGTCCGAGAAAAGCTGAGACTTGAAGTCGTGTCCCATCCTCTCAATCAAATTGAGCTTGAGCACCATCTCAAGCGAGCCTGAACCTGAGAGAGCCTGGCGTAGTAGCTCTACAAACAGCCAAGTGATAGTTTGCGAGTCCAGTTTTTTGAAAAGAGTCATGAGGTACGCGACACGGGCCTCGATCTGGCTCAAATCAAGTTTGCGCGTAGTCACTGTGTGTACCAGCTGCACGCTCGAATCGCGCACGATAGGAACTAGTCCGCCAACATCCATAATCAGACTGTTGTCGACAATTTCAAGTGCCCAGCTCTTCTCATTGCACAGCGCAGCCAGCAGCTTGATGAGAGACCCATTAGGGGCATTGCTCTGGCACAAGTGGACAAAAATCAGCCATAACATGGGAAGCACCTGCTGGGCGATATTTTTAACGAGGCCTTGAGCGCGTTTACGCTCTGCCAAATTTGTCAATGCCATCAACGAGGGCTCGAGCTCAGCCTTGTCCACAGTCAGGCTACGCACAATGCTGTTGCGCAGATACATTAGGGCCTGAGGCACTCTGGTGTCGATAAGATCGCAAAGGTAGCAGGCCGCAGTGATAATGTCAGTTGGCGCAGTGACTTGCGAAAGTATACTGAGGAGCTGTGTATCCATCACCTCAATATGCTCTCTCTGAGGCTTTCCCTGTGGGGGGTTGATGAAAATGTCCACCAGTGACTCCATATGTTTGATATTGATCTGTTCGTGCTCGCGGTATCCTGTAAATAGCTCAATCATGGCTCTGAGGGCGTCTCGTCGAGTGTATGGCAACAAGCTGAGGCTCTGGGCGAGCAGCTGCTGGAGCCACGCTGGGCTACTTTTGTTTGAGAGCATGCGCACGTAAATTTTGTAGAGCTCAAAGGTTCCAATCATTGACGAGACTGAGCCGAAAAGAGTACTGTTTTTGGCCTGAGCGTCTGCCTGAGCGGCGCCGGCAACCACGAATGGCAGATATTCTGTGAGCCGCACCACATCACCAAGGTCGTTTTTCTTTTCGAGAACGCTCATCAGAGCCTCGACATTGCTGCGCAAGCTGGGGGGATCATTCAATTGAGACAGCGGCAAGGGAGACTGGTAAATGATGAAATCTGGCTCGAGATACGTGCAGATCCCGTAGAATACAATAATCTGGACGAGCTTGTTGACCATTTTCATGTCCTGGAGGCTAATTGCGATAATTTCAGCACGAGGCCCGGGCCCCAATTCCGACTCGAGCCTCTGCAGGAACCCGATACAAGGACGAACGAGGCTCTGCGGGTCTTGCGGGGCGACCTCGAGATTGCTGTTTGCCTCGAGCCACTGCTGCACCTCCAGAAATATGGCGTCCATAGAGCTGAATAACTTTTCATGGAATTTATCTCGAGTGCGAGAGAAGGCGATCTGGCGCCGTTTGAGCAGCTATTCGAAAAGCCTGATGCCACCAAGGTTTTTGAAGAGTCCAAGGATGAGTACAATGGATCGACAGCCCTGCACATGGCGGCTGCGAATGGCCATCTTGAGCTTGTGAAATTTCTGGTGGAGCACATTGATCCATCCGAGCTGAAGCGGATTGTAAACTTGCCCAACGAGAGCGGCAACACTGCACTGCACTGGGTGAGCCTGACTGGCGAGCTTGATGTGGCCAAGGTCCTGGTGGGAGCAGGGGCCGACCCAATGCTGCAAAACAAGGGCGGCAAGGATGCAATTTACCAGGCCGAGGAGGCCGGCCATGAGGAGGTTGTGGACTATTTATTGGGCGAAGTTGATATGGACGTGGGCGAGGGCGAGGAACAAGAGACTGCCCCTGATGCAGAGCCTGAGGCAGAGCCTGAGGCAGAGACCGAGGCAAAGCCTGAGGTTAACGCATCGCCCGAGGCACCCAAAGCAACTTCCGATTAAGACATTAAACAATTGCATAAAATTTAGTAGCCAGATGCTATGCTATATGCTGCGAGCGACGCTCGGCACCACGACGTCAAGCGCGCCTCTACTGCGCCTGAGATCTCTAGAGCTCGAGCGACTCTCTGATCTGCCGCCGCACAAGCCGCTCGAATCCCTTGCGGTCCTCGCGCCACATCTTGGACGCATCAATGTTGGCGCCGGACTCGTCGTTGGGCTCCGACAGCATCGACAGGACGCTGATGAGGATCTTTTCAATGCTCTGGATCGGGGTCCAGCGCTCATCCGCGGTCTCGTACATGTTTGGGTCATCGCCGGGGGAGTGAAGGATGGAAATGCACACCGTGCCATCCTTGTACACGTTGGGGTGGAATATCGGTGTTGTGAAACGCATCTTGGGCGGGTTGTGCGGGTAGTCGGCCGGGAACGAGAGCTGTGCGCTGAAGAGGCCACCCTCATAGCAGGTGTCGATAGGCCCGCTCAGCAGGCACTCCCACTCGAGAAAATTGTCCTCCGAGACCGGTCCGGCGCTAATTCCGTCGGGCGGGTCGTTGAGCAACTGTTTGTACTCTGTCATTAGGCGCCGAACAGCGGTCGTTGGCTTGGCGGCAGGCATGAAGATTGGTGGTGTGTCATCCGGAGGAAGCTTCTTAAGCCCTACTACCACCCCTCCATAGTCAAAGCGCTCAAATAGCTCTTAAAAGTGAATGATCATTTACGATGGCAAAAAGTACGCCTGCATTAGCTGCATTCGCGGCCACCGCTCGTCCCAATGCGACCACCGGAGCAGGCCACTCATTCAGGTGCGCAAAAGAGGCCGCCCTCTCCCCGACGCCAAGCCCCTGAAGCAAACCACCGAGCCCAGCGGGAATATCGTGACGGACCTCTATGTGTTTGAGCCTGTTGGCGACGACCTCTACAAGAAGCACCTGCGCAGCGAGTACCTGGCGCACCAGGCCCGCGCGGAGTCCCCGTCACCTTTCGACTCGTTCGCAACCAACCCCGAACTAATCGCACCAATGGAGCTCAATCACGCTGACCTCACGAACGAGCTGGGAGTGACCCAGGCAGAGGTGGACAGCATGTGGCCTGAGGGCGACACACCCTACATCCCATCGTGCGTTATCCCCAATCAGTGTCGTTGCGGTGATTCGTGCGCATGCCCAGACTGCTACACCCACGGTACTCGAGCTTGAGCCCCCGCGATTTTTTTGGTGGGTGGCTGCGGGTGTGACTGCATATGCATGACTTGCAGCCTTATCATTTTGCCGCCGAGGCGAAGTGTGCTATAGGCTCCTGCGCAGGGCCCCAAAAGTTTTCCGCTAGGCGGATCTGTACATAACTATTCAACAGGGCATGACAGCTTGCGCGTCGGCTGCTGTGAGGGGGAGTCTAGGGTTTGGGCTGGGTGCCTGCATATTCATATCTATATCATGAGCAGGCGAGATCGCTATCCATCTGGCCAAAATGGAACAGGACAAGGATGCAGCCCTGCTCATGAAGCTTGGTTACAAGCCCGAACTCAGGCGTAATTTCAGTCCCTTGGAGGTGTTTGGCATCTCGTTCAGTATCATGTCGCTGATCCCCTCTATCGCAACCACCTTTGATCTGGGCCTCCCCGGTGGAGGCGTCGGCCTCACTTGGGGCTGGCTCGTGCCCAGTATTTTTATCTTTAGCGTTGGTGTCGCCCTCAGTGAACTGGGCTCGGCAATGCCCACCAGTGGTGGTCTGTACTGGTGGACCTACAAGTTTAGTCCGCCAAAGATCCGCCGATCGTCCGCGTGGTTCATTGGTTATGCCAACACTTTTGGTCTGATTGGCGGTATTTGCTCCATCGACTATGGCTTTGCCACAATGGTGCTCTCCATCCCGTCAATGGCTACAGACGAGGCCTGGGCACCCACAAAGTACATGACTTATGGCGTCTTTGCGTTTGGCGTGGTCTCGCAGATTCTTGTTGGCCTCGTCACCACCAAGCTCATGGCCAAATTGCAAACGTTTTGCATCTTTTTGAACGTTGTGCTCATGTGCATCATCTGCATCGCCCTGCCTATCGGACTGAAGCATAAGGGTGGCGAGATCAACAGCGGCAAGTTTGTGTTTGGCAACACAGACAACTTTTACGAGGGCTGGCAATACGGCTGGTCGTTCATGCTCAGCTGGATGGCATGCATCTGGACAATTGGAGCGTTTGACTCTTGCATCCACATGGCCGAGGAAGCTGGAAACGCCGCAACTGCTGTACCAATGGGGATTTCCATGTCTATCGGCCTTTGCGGCATCCTCGGGTTTGTGATCATGTGCGTGCTAGCTGCCGTCGTCAACCCCGACATTGAAGCAGTGCTCAACAGTCCCACCGGAACAGGATTTGCACAGGTTCTCCTGGATTGCCTCGACAAGAAATGGGCCATGGCCATTCAGGTTATCAACGCAGTCACCTCGTGGCTCATGGGACTGTCCATCCTCGTGGCCACCTCGCGCCAGACCTGGTCATTTAGCCGCGATGGTGCTCTGCCCTTTTCCAACTGGATCAAAAAGATCAATATCGAGAATGGTGTACCCTGGGCTGCTCTGATCTTTGACGGTGTATGGACACTTGTACTGGGACTGCTCATGCTAATTAATGACACTGCGGCAAACGCTCTATTCTCCCTCAATGTGGCTTCCAATGCCATTGCGTGGCTTGCGCCTATCTTTTGGCGCGCGTGGTATGGTAGCCAGGCCTCGTTCGTGCCAGGGCCTTTTTACCTGGGAGAGTTTTGGAGTCGCGCCAACAACATTGTGGCCTCTGTCTACCTAATTTTCACAACGTTTGTCTTGTCGTGCATACCACTGCAAACCCCCGTGGACGCCGAGAGCATGAATTACACCTGTGTTGTGAATCCTGCGGTTTGGATTGGCTCTTTAATTTATTACTGGGTCGACGGCCACAAATGGTTCGAGGGTCCCAAGGTCACGATTGACCTGATTGAGGGTGAAGAGGCCAATGATCAGGTGGAATATCTGCCTGGCGAGAAGGACTCGTATGGCGACAAAAAGTCGCCTGCGCCGGTGCAGGAGGCCCTTCAGTAGACGTAAAGTGATTTCTCAAGTCACCTCAGGCTCAAAGCACTGCCTCTACATTTCTATAGAAAGTATGTATAAATCATCAAACTGTTTTACGCTATTTTTTTCCATTCAAAGCGGCGCCGGTCCACATGGCCAAATCTCAGAATTGTGGGTGGCTTTGTCATGATTCGCGCCGGCAAACCAGCAGAATTTGTTTTGGCCACTTTACGCACATTTCCGAGCCTAGAACCGGTGTCTGCCATCCCTGTCAGCTCGAAATTCCTCGGCCTCAGCCCTCGCCGTGACATTTTGTGGCAGGCTGTCACATTTGAGCGTGACGCTGAGCGCGCCGGCTCAAAGACGATTCTCGGCCGTAGCGACATTGACTACTCAAGAATTAAGCTCAGACCACAAAAGGGAAGCGGCAGAGCCCGTATGGGTGACCGCGCAAACCCAATACGTCACGATGGCGCTGCCTTTCACAACAAGCACGCCCCCATCAATCACGCCACAGAGTTGAACGCTCAAGTCTACTCGCTCGCGATGCGCAACGCCCTTTCGCTGCAATACAAGCAGGGCAATCTGTATATTATCGACGGCAAGGCCGATTTTTCAAAGGCTCATCCGGAGGTGGGCAAACACTTTTTGCACCAGCACAAGGCCGAAAATGTTCAAGTTACCTTGGTCACCAGCGAACTGCGGCCCAATTTGTTTGACTCCACTGCCGAGTGCAAGCGCGTTGACATTGTTCCCGTCGAGCTCGTTCAGGTGCAGGATATCCTCAAGGCGAGCCGCCTGGTGATTGAGCGCAGCGCATTCGAGTACCTGATGCAAAAGTGGGCCGCAAAGGGGCCCATCCGTGCGATTTTCGGTTAGTGTATATAGTGTGGAAACGTCGTTGCAGCGAGTCGATGTATATAGCCCTGCAAGGCAAAGGATCGCGTTAAATATGGGTTGGAGAGAGTTTGCATAGTAATAGTTTGTCCAAGCACTCCCTCCAATTTGCCCAACTCAACACGCTAAGCCTTGCCCTACCCCACTCAGTCGCCTCCATCAAACGCCAAGACCACCATCGGCCATGCATAAGAGCGTGCGTTTTTTTTTTTTGGCGCCGGATCGGCAAGTTTCGCTTAACGCTCGCAATCAACCGCAGGTTGGGATGTGCCAAGCACATTGATCAAGTGCCTTATCACTGCATGATATCTGCCCTGGCTGGATCGCACCCTAACCCTTGTGGTCGCCAGCGGCAACCGTTTGCAACCCCACAGTGGGCGGGGTTCAGCCCCTCCTCCTTGAGGAATTGCCCCTCCCTCAAGGTAATTTAGGCGCGCTAGCTGAGGTAAGAAGTTTTGGTATCGTTCTGGATGGGTGCTATCTCTGCGTGAGTGCGTTCTCGGCTGACACGAGCCACTATACAAAAGCCAGTCTGGGCTGGGCAAACTCTCACTCTTTTGAAAGCCCAAACTCGATTTTCAAGTGCTATCAGATATTTCAGCAAAACATGTAACACTTGCATGTGCATATGCAGATAAGAGATGGCATAAAATGACTATTCTCCCCTCAAACATCATGCGTCTGTCAGTTCACAAAGAGTCTTCTCCAGATGTTTCATCTACAGAAAAGGACGTCAAGATCGTCCCAGCCTCGAGCGTGGTTGGCCACGAAGTCGCCGAGGGCGAGTTGATTGACGTTGGTGCTGGCGACGAGGCTGCCAAGTATGCCGGTATGCAGGTGGAGCTCGATCCCAAGCTGAGCCGTAGGCTGGTGCGCAAGGCAGACATGTACATTTGCTCGCTCATGTGTTTTGTATATGCCATTCAATTCATGGACAAGGTGTCAAACTCCTCGGCCGCCATTATGGGGCTCCGCACCGATCTTAATATGGAAGGCACAATGTATTCCTGGGTGGGTTCATCGTTTTACCTTGGTTATTTATTGTTTGAGATTCCGGTGAGCCTGTGTCTGCAAAAGTTCCACCTGGGCAAGTGCACTGGAATTTTCATCTGCCTCTGGGGCGTTGTTCTTGCTTGCTCGGCTGCGTCGCAGCAGTATGCCGGCTACATCACAACCCGTGTTCTTCTCGGTATTTTGGAGGGCGCGATTACTCCGTCCTTTCTGCGGCTCACTTCCCAATACTACAAGCGCGATGAGCAGTTTGCGCGTGTATGCGTGTGGTTTGCCTGGAACGGCTTTGGCGCCATTATTGGTAGCGCCATTGCCTTTGGGTTGTACACGCATGGTGACTCGTACAGCCTGGCATCATGGCGCATTCTTTTTATTGTACTCGGCCTCATGACTATTGTGTGCGGTGTGGTGTTTTTCTTCCACGTACCCAACTCGCCTGCCACTGCCTGGTTTCTCGACGACATGGAGCGCGCCGCTCAGGTAGAGCGCATCAGGGGCAACTTTCAAGGGTTTGGTAGCCACACAATCAAGTGGGATCAGGTCAAGGAAGCATTCATCGACGTGCGCACCTACCTGAACTTTGCCATTGTGATTCTCAACAATATTCCTAATGGTGGCATCACAAATTTCCAGACTATTTTATATCAAGGGATGAAGTTTGATACAAAGATGACCCTTTGCCTCGGTATGGGTGGCGGCGCTGTTGAAGTTGTGGGATGCACAGTCCTGGGCGTCATGAGTTTGTACGTGTTTAGAGGGTACCGCATGGTGTATGCTATTTTCGCAGCCGTTATGACGCTCGTGATATTTTGCATCTTGTCGTGGGTGCCTCACAATTCGGGCAAGATTGCCGCGCTGATGTTGTCGTCCTGGGTCATGCCCCTGGCGTACATTTCACTGCTTTCATGCATCAGTTCCAACTCTGCAGGGTCCACCAAGAAGAGCATCACCAGTGCAACTTTGCTTATTGGGTACTGCGTTGGCAATATGATTGGACCTCAGACCTTCAAGACCTCTGAGGCACCAGACTACCAGACGGCCAAGACCACCATGGCGGCGTGCGCTGCAATCAACGTTGTCCTGTACTGCGCGCTGACCTTTATCAATGTGTATGAGAACAAGCGCCGCGACCGCAAAAACGAAAAACTGCCCCCTAATGTTATCAACTCTGAGTTTGCCGACTTGACGGATTTCCAGAATCCCGAGTTCCGCTACGCTCTTTAATTTATAGATTTTACTTTGAGAAATGAGCAAGCAGGGCGTGGTGGCGATGGGATTTGGGCAGCTGGCATTTCAAGCAGAGATGGCCAGTGCGGCAAGCGCAGCTAGCACGGCAAGCGCTACAGTCAATGGCATTATTAAATAGTGTTATCTACCACCGACCATTCTTCAAAAACAATAAATTATTCACGCAATCATTCTCGCGTGCCTCGAGTTCACGGTCGGTGACGGGCATGCTAAATGCGCGCGATGCGGGTTGGCAAGGGCTCGCATTGGAGTCGAGCGCCGCGAGCGGCGACCTGCTAACCTGCGCCTTGCCATCCTCGGACATTGTAAGACGCAGCCGCTTGGATTGTGGGGGGCTGCGTGGGGTATTAAACATGGGGAGAGGTGGCCGCTCAAGCACGCCGTAGCGGCCAAGCGGAGTGGGTGTCTCGTCAAAGGACGCAGAGTGTGGGTGCATTGGGGTACTCGGCGTAAGCGGGCGCACCTTTTGTTTACGCGCCGACTGGCGTTTATTTTGAAACCAGATTTGCACGGCCTTTTCATTCATCCCGACGCGTGACGCGATCTCCTCGCGGTCCTGGCGGCAAGGCTTGCTGCATTTGCGAAACTCTGCCTCGAGCACCGTCAACTCGCGCGGCGAGGTCCGCCGCCGCTTGCGACGAGCAACGTGCATCTCATCTATTTGCGGGTCCTTTTGCGGATAACTCTCGGGGCTGTGGCTGATGAACGCCAATGTGTTTTCCTTGTTGGACATTGACGCAAACATGGACAATGTGGGAAAGTCGTGTCTGGGATTAATAAACGAGTTAATGGAATGGACAGGGCAAGGGTTTCCGTTTTTCAATTTACGTCGATGCACGTAAATGGCTTTAATTAGCAGGGGTCGCCATCACTCCCGAGCATCGGAGCTTTTCGATAAGAATGTCTTTGTTTATCGCTACAAACCCTTCCAAGGGGGGTATGCAGAATGCATTAATTAGGCCTGACTCAGAGTAAACAACGCGTAGACCGTGTGCTCTTTGTTTGGATTTATGGTGATTTATTCGCGTGGCTAGTGTCTTTGCGGATGATTTGTATCTAGTTCATAGCAAGCTCAAATTCACTGGAATGTTGGGTCGTCGAGCACGCGTCGCTTGACTCGCTAACGTCGCCGGGGCACCGGGCATGACGCCCTATTTGGTTGAACAAGTGACTACTTTTGGAGGGCATATTTTATTGCTAAGTTAGGCCAGGGCTTTTCACGTTTGGCTTGGCTGCCAAATCGCCCGGGTCTCTACGCTTGCGTCGAGTGCGCCCACAGCATCAGCACAGGGCGCACGGGGCACCTCGAGTCCATACAGCTCCCCCGCTCCCTGCGACATGCTTGTGAATGTGGCCCACCATGGTGCGCAATGACGCGTCATTGTGCATCCACCTGCAGGGGTGCATACCTGAGCGGTACAACACAAGTATGGGGATACATGTCGCATTTTGGCGCAATGGCTTGTGCTGCGACAATCATAAACATCTTTGGTGCTGCCGAGACCAGGAACGCACCGACATTTTGGCCCGCCACTACCCTGCAAGAAATAAGCATCTCACCACTGTCGCAGCACCCGTTTATTGTCCCACACACCTTTACACTTTAGGACCCACCACAAAACCAGCACCCCGACTCGCTCGCTGACATGTCCCTTTTGGTGCAAGTGCTAGCCGTGATTGGAGCGGCCGTTGTGGCCGTCAAGCTCGGTGCTATCCTCAGCGCGCTCAGCGATACTCTCATCAAGCGCGACGTTTTGCCCAAGTACGGTGCCAAGGCCGACAACTGGGCCATCGTGACCGGCTGCACTGCGGGGATCGGAGAGCAATTCTCGCTCCAGCTGGCGCAAAAGGGATTCAATGTCGGTCTTGTTGGTCGTAACCAGAGCAAGCTCGACGCCCTGGCTGCCCAGTGTGCGCAGTACAAGGTCAAGACTGCTACCTTTGTGCTTGACGCTGCCCACCCCAGCGAGAACGTGTACAAGCACCTGCAAAAATGGGCCTCGGACCTCAGCGTGAGCGTGCTCATCAACAATGTCGGTGTTTCTCATGATATGCCGGTCAAGTTCGCCGACACCACCGAGCAGGAGATGCTCGAGATCATCAACGTCAACAACATTGCTACTCTGCAAGTCACCAAGGCCGTGCTGCCCTCGCTGCAAGCTTATACTGCTGCCAATACCAAGGGCCGCGCATTGATCCTCACGATGGGCTCGTTCGCCGGCCTGGCCCCGTCCCCGATGCTGGCCACCTACTCTGGCTCCAAGATGTTCTTGCAGGCGTGGAGCAGCGCCCTGGCCACCGAGCTCAAGCCTCAGCGCATCGACGCGCAGCTGATTGTGTCGTACATGGTTGTGTCTGCCATGTCCAAGATTAGGCGCACCAGTGCCACCACCCCGAGCCCCGAGCAGTTTGTGGCCAGCGCCCTGAGCTGCATTGGCCGCCGCGGCGGTGCGCAGGAGCGCGCCGATACCATGACTCCGTACTGGTCGCACGCGCTGATGCACCGCGGCATGGATTTCTTGGGGGTGTGGAGCGACCTGCTCAAGGAGTACACCTACAGCATGCACGCATCCATCCGCAAGCGCGCGCTCAAGAAGCGGGCTGCCCAGTAATGTATTAAGAATAAACAAGAAAATAACTATGTACAATCGCGCGGTGCGCTTTTCAGTGCTCCTCGGGCATGTCCAACCCGACCCGGCGTGCGCTCAGCCTGACGCGCTCCGGCGAGTCGACCTCCTCGCCCTGGTACCTGATCAGCAGCTGCTTGTACTCCCACTGATTTTTCAGGAACGCCGATATCTCGTCCACCTGGCCGGGCTTGAGCGACTCGGCCGCGGCCGCCACACCGTTGATGTGGCGCTCGTTCAGCGCCTGCTCCACGTACGGCTGCTTGACCGCCGCGGCACGTGCCTGCGCAACTGCGCGCTGCGTGGCCAAGGCACCCTTGCTCACCTCGAGAAGCTGCCGTCTGCACCGGTTTAGAGCCTCTACTGCCAAACTCATTTTGATTGGTGGGAGGTCAAAGTGTCTTAAGTAACCCCCTTCTTTTCAACTTGTTCACCTAACAAAATGCTCTCGCGTGTTTTCCGTCGTGGCGTTCACTTCAAGGCCCCCAACACCAAGTACGGCGGCCGCTACACTGTCACCCTCGTCCCCGGTGACGGTATTGGTGCCGAGACCAGCGCTGCTGTCAAGCAGATCTTCAAGTACGAGAACGTCCCCGTCGATTTCGAGCAGATTGACGTTACCGGTGAGGTGAGCGGCGTCGAGCTGCCCCCCGCCTACCACGAGGCCGTCCGCTCGCTCCAGCGCAACAAGGTCGGTCTCAAGGGTATCCTCTACACCCCCGTCGTCCGCACTGGTCACCCCTCGTTCAACGTCCACCTCCGCAAGGAGCTCGACATCTTCGCCAGCGTCTCGCTCTACAAGTCCATTCCCGGCGTCCAGACCCGCCAGGACGGTGTCGACTTTGTCATTGTGCGTGAAAACACCGAGGGTGAGTACTCTGGTCTCGAGCACAAGCCCACCGAGGACATTGTCGAGTCGCTCAAAATCATCACCGAGTACAACTCGGAGCGCATCGGTAAGTTTGCCTTTGATTTCGCCGAGGCAAACAACCGCCAGACGGTTACCGCCATCCACAAGGCCAACATCATGAAGCAGTCCGACGGCCTGTTCCGCAACACCATCAAGAAGGTCGGCGAGCAGTACCCCGGTATCAACGTCAACGACATGATTGTCGACAATGCCTCGATGCAGGCCGTGTCCTGGCCTCAGCAGTTTGACGTGCTGGTCACCCCTAACTTGTACGGTACCATTCTGTCCAACATCGGTGCTGCCCTCATTGGTGGTCCTGGTCTCGTCCCCGGTGTCTCCATCGGTCGCGAGCACGCCGTGTTTGAGCCCGGCTGCCGTCACGTCGGTCTCGACATCAAGGGCAAGAACACTGCCAACCCCAGCGCTATGGTCCTGAGCAGCGTCATGCTTTTGCGCCACCTCGGCCTCCAAAACCACGCTGACCGTATCAGCAATGCCACCTACGCTGTCCTCAAGGAGGGCAAGGTCCGCACCCCTGACCTGGGCGGCTCCTCCACCACCACCGAGTTCACCAAGGCCATCCTCGATGCCCTGGAGCGTGTTTAAATAGACGATGTATAGTTATGTGTAATGCGAAACGAAGCGCAAAGCAGCGGGTTGGGCAGAAGCTAGAATGAGACCGTAAAAGCTTTACTTTGGCAATAGCAAAAAAAAGAAATATCGCAACACCTCACATTTTTCAGATTTGGGAGGCTCAATTGCCTCAGTAGTCAATGGAGAGTTTGTTCAAACTGCATGTCCTGATCGAGCATCATACCTCATCTCTGTCCAAAAAAACGAAAAGGACATGCCAGACAAGGGATACCTGAGGCCACAGAATATTGCCAAGTAATGAAAAATATGGCTAGTGGCTAAGCGGCAAGTGCTGATCCTGATCCTGTACACTGAATCAGGTTTGCTCCTGGCCTCCTGCGGATATTATCTTGATATAGTAGCTGGAAACAATGCTGATTGTGAAAGAAACAGCCCAAGTACATAAGAACAATCACTACTGCCTATCCTTGCGCTCAAAGTTCATGCCAAGCCCAGAAAGTATGCAAAACTTGGTTGTTGGCCTTAGCACTCTCCCACTGAGGAGGCCTTACCGCCACACGCAACAGCAGTTTTCGGCCTGTTTTACAAGCTTAGCTTGCTCATTTACTGCTGAAAGCCAGTGGCTGTTGTGCTTGTGAGTGTATTCTCATGAGGAGTACCTTTGAAGCTAAAGGGCTTTGATCGGGTATAACAAGGCATTGAGTGAAAGGGTCGACTAATAGACATAAAACAAGTAACGTATGCGTTCAGCACTACTCGCACTGCGCACAGTACACACAAACATGTGTCTATTCTTGGCACAGTGGAGATTCTAAAGGTAATATTTGTGCTTGTTGTAAAATATTGGAACTCGGCAATCTTTTATATGTGCTGACTTGTTAGTGGCTCGTATTTGCTTCAGTGCTTTGACGAATGGTGTTTTGCAGTGGTGTTTGCAGGAACTAGTCAGACCACTGCAATCACTACCAACAAATTTCATTGGGTGCTCGTGAAAATTGTCCGAGTACTCTCTAGGAATTGAACAATTTCGCTTGGGTATCGAACTGGGAAGCTTTATTTTACCTTTTCTTCTATAGTTAATTAGAAGGCAGTGACTTCAATTTCTGTTGGCTGTATATTTCATCGAATTCCTTGACTGCTGGTTGTCAGTAACAGCCTGAAGCCATGTTTGGAGTGTGAGCTGGTACTGGGGCGTAAGGTATATTGCGTCGATAATGGGTGTACCAGCTGGGGCTGGCGTCACGGCACCACAGTTGACTATTCCAATTTGTTTAATTGGTGGAATTGGGTCAAGGTTCGACACTCGTTCCGCGGCATGGCGACTGGCTTTAGTCCTGCGAGATATCGGGCTGCCCTCAGCGCACAAAATTGTTGTGCTGAATATTCTACTGGGGCTATTCATGAAGCTTAGCGTATGAAAACGCTAGGTGAGAGCTTGTAGAAGGTAACACGAGCGTACACTGAGCCGCCAATTCCGGTTTAGGGGCTAATGTACCATTGTGGGACTAACATGCATAATATGCATGCATATGCATGAGCATGCATACAAAAATACTATGTCTGGATTGCGCTAAAAAGCTTGAAAAACGCAAAAAATATGAAAATGTTTCCATTGTAACAACAAAAACGCTTTTGTTTATTATAAGCTTATATATGTTCAGCCAGATTCCCATCTTATGTAACAGGGTGGTGCGTTGTGATAGCTGTGGACGTGGAACCTGGAGGTCTCGTA